>JAQFYE010002594.1:0-17569 GCA_034694305.1 Protaphorura glebata
AAAATGGCTTAGTCAGCTTGGGAGCTCTGCTTTGTAGCAGTTGCTTCCACTCTCATAACATACATACATACATACATGGATGGATTGTTCTTAGCTCTTCAAATTCCTTTGCATTAATTGTTGCACAGGTAAGCGCCATCTATGAAGTCAATAAATTCATTTAAACTTAGCACTGAAATGGCGGTCAATTCCCGTTAATACGTCGGTAGAAAGCAAATGCGTCATGTGCACCTCGATTCATATGCTTACAAAGCGGCTCTTTGACGCAAACACATTGTTCAAATATTAATGTTTTCATCTGTTCAAGTGAACTCCACTGCTTTTCGTCTCCGCTGGGGTTGAGTTATCTTGTTCTGCATGCACGGGATATACTCTTACACAGATGGAAGCACCCCACAGTCTAGAGTTATCAATATTTCATACTCTAATATCTAAATTCCGAATATATATTGGAGACTTGTCCATGGAAGTGATGATAGCGTGTCACACGATAGTAGTCATAAAAAGAAACCCGCGTCGAAAAAAAAGCTCACTGTGTGAAATACATCTCCGACGCCATTCTCTCTTCGACAAAATACCTTCTACACTAACATATTTAAGAGTTCACTCAAATATTCATATTGTTCTATCGAATGGAATACAGTTACGGGTAGTAGCTTTCAATATTTCAATCCTCTCTCCGGAACCTTCGGACCGCACGAAGGACGCGCGGTAAATGTACACTCGTAATGGATTGTCTGAAATTACTAGAAAGAAGTAAGTTAAACTGATAGCTAGAAAATGATATGTAGATTTCGCAACAGTATTTATTTTCTATGAATTTCACTACGGAATAACCTGCTCGAGTCATGCGAGTTCATATTTTATTTACATCTTGGATGACTTTTACGAAAATTATTTTAAAATCTTGCCATTCTCCGCAATTCTGTCTACCCTTACCTTGTAAAGTCGACGCGAGTGTTCATTTGAATATTCATATTACCATGACGTCTGTATTTTTTGCGCATTTAAATTCGTATACAAGGCATTAGTGTTCTGGAGCTCGCCTGCTCTCATTTCCATCATAGCAGTTGCATTTCATATCCCGACGTTTTAACCTGTGTCGCATGTTTCCCCGTTCACTCTAATTCTACAAAAGTGGTTAGAGATAAACAGTGAGCGGAGACAGCTGTGTGGTGTTACGAATACAAATATTAAACGGAACTGACAATGTGGAGATTGGAGTTGTGTTTCATTTTGTGTTAATACGGGTGGATTGTTGGAATGTATACGACCCACGCTCTTGCTGTAACTTGACGAGAATTTGAATGTTGTAGACGTTGTACAACATTACAAAACCTTACGTAAAACAAACGTTGCAGTTTGCAAGGTTACAAACTTCGGTAGACAACTAAACGTACAAAATCCCAAGGTGGGTTGAATTAGTCCCTGTAGCCTGTAAGGCGTATTATTGGCATCCCGAAAATTCCTCAAATACCATTCTGGTCTAAACTCTAGATGCTCTGGCTACCAACTCGTAAGTAAAATGAATTCGATTCTAGTAGTCTCGGTTAATAACCCGTAAACGACAGTCCTGCAAAGGGCTTATAAACTTGTCCTGTCTGTCTGCAACGCGCCCCTCTTTGCTGACACGATCATACATTCATGACGGCTGTTCTACCCTCGGACGCAATCAGAATACTATGTACCTTAGTGCAATTGTATCGTATTTGGAGAGCAAAATCTGATTTCTTAATAATAAATGCCTTGACAGCTGAAAACCGACTTTGTCCAAACGGTCAAACAAAATTTTGAAAATCGGAAGCAAATATTGCAAAAAATGTAGCATCGGCAGATTTCTTGGCGCGTTTATGTTAAAATGCCGTTGAAGAATCCCTTTTTTCATGAAACTTTTACTTATTAGTCAATGCCGCTACTCGCAACGGATTTTTAAACGGAATAGCTTCCTAGATGCTTAATAAGATTTTGTACTACATATGTATCTCACATTTTGCCCGAATCCGCTTTATTACTCTGCCCAGAGGGCGCCTGTAGATGTAATGTCTTACAAAAATGTAGTAATACAATGCAGTGTTATATGTGGATATGTGGATATGTATACACTGAGGAGCAAAAGGCAGAGTACATCCCGACTTGCCCCGACTGCAAGAGTGCTCGGGCGAAGAGCACATAAGATGCAGTGCACTCTTACAGTTGGAGCAAGTTGGGGTGTACTCTCACTTTTGCTCCGCTCTGTATATGCAGTGGTAAATATAATACACTGTTGCATCGATGGAGCAATGTAACTGTTTAGACTCACCTTTGGGCTATCTAAACCTCAGATTCTTTGTTCCCTAATGGAATTGACCAGGTTTCCTAGGTGAACAAGAAAACCAACCTTTAGGTGACCTGACCCTAACCTTCAATCATAGAATTGACGGACTGGACTATTTACTCTTTGCCGTGCTTCTTTCCCATCCTAGGCTTCCTGGAATCAAAGGAATCACCGGAATAACCCCGAATACGAAGTTGAGTCTCCCGGTCGGTTTCACAATAAAGACTTTATTTAATCAATTTAAGACCAAATTTCACAAATGAAGCACTATAGGAAAATATGAACAAGATGGGGTCGCGTGATGTGGTCCTCTAGATCCTTCTTCCGTGGTCAGGGCTGAAGTCTGGCTGGAAATGCTGGATTGGAATCCTTGTGCTGGAGTTAGAGTCGATGTGGTGTGGTGTTGGTTCTCTCTCTGACGAGTGAATAGGGAAAAGGGGGTATTGGCGATGGGGGTGGATTAAAGGGTGATCCATATCTTACAACAATCTAAAACGTTTATCTCGACATGACGATTTAAGGAACTATGACATCAATGTGGCAATTCAATACACTATGTCAATGCAGTAATACAACGCTCCATTATATCATTGTGATAAATGGGGTATCTAATACACTATTTTACTATGAATGCGGCAACATAAAATACCACCAGCTACCGGATCCACGCAATAATACGTATAACCTAGCGGAATTGGCGCGGATGAACCCAACAAGCTGGCCCAGTTATTACAATGGAACACAACCGGTATTTTATCGTTGTGAAGCCAGGAGACCCCCAGTAAATTTCTTATACCTCAAAATATCAGTACTGAGAATTTTATTCATTCTACCATGTAAAATGCCGTTGATTGGTTTTTTGGTCAATTCCAATAAAGCTCTTCCACAAATACCCTTCAGTTGTTGAGTTTCAGTAGTACAAGTGCCCAAAATCGTAAGACACAGAACAGACGCGGCAACGCGGCAAGTACTTGTAAACCTCTACGAGGACACGAGGTCAACATGACTTGATTTTCGAATTCAATGACGCACGCAAACTTCTTAAGTATTAACGTTTACATTTTGAGAGAGGCCACATATTTTAAAAATAGAGTCCACTTCATTTCAACTCTGCTGTCCATTTGAAACTTCTGGCTCTGCGTGTTCGGAATATACGTTATTAATATTTTATGTTGGTGCCTAAAAGGTTCTAGAAACTAAGCTGATCCCTCATATTGTTTGTTTAATATTTCTACTCTGCAAGGCGGTTTTTGTATTGATTATTCAGCAGTCCCCGCCTTAAATAAATTTGAGGTTACTGGTGATAGCAGTGAAGAAAGTATTGGCAATATCTAGCTGCATAGTATACTACTTTCGGACGAATGGATGATACACGCGCGCCTTATCGATATTTAATCTTGTTCTTCTATGCAGGACTTGCGTTCCGCTGCAGAATGGACCAACGGTAGATGTTGAAGCTGCACCAGTTGGGAGTGGCTGAGGAGAAATGTTGCAGAGAATTTTTGATTGAGCTCCAGTGTGTGGAGTCCTCAAATTCCACATCTTCAGACCACCAGGTCAATCGTCAGTCATGTTGTCGCATGCATGAAGGGAAGCCATGTCCCCCAGACACAAGTAAATCTGTGAAAAGGCAGAGGGCTCGAAGACTTTAGGGAAGAAATGTTCAACCCTGGATATTTAGATTTAGATTTATCTTAAACCTTATATAGCGTTGTTTAATCTGAAAGTTATCTTCAACAAAAATCAATTATTCTAGATTGGAAAGAACCGCAGAGACTTTTTCTGAAAACCTGACTCATAGGTCGAAAGTCACTTTAGCTCTATGACGTGAGTAAATGGATGTCTGACACACAGAAGCATCGTATTTTCACCTGAGTTTTCATTTTCTCGTCGGATAAGTATTTGTTACATTGAACCATGTACGAGCTCACTCTAATATTCGTTACGCGGTGTTAGAGCTCGGCGTACGACGAATGTCAAAGAGTGAGTATCTCTCTCGATTATTTTATCGTTTAAATATTCTACAATTTTCTAAAATTCCAAAATACTTTTTTTCCGAAATACAAGGTGTTTCATATACAGTGCGTCTTAAAAGTCTTGCTCGCCATCGAGACAAAATTTTGAATAAGGGTGGCGGGTAGAATGAATTGACTAATGAAATTGGTCCATCTCGCATTATTTTTTGAACAGTTGATTCCGAAAGCTTTGACCATCCAACAGGTCAGAAGTCCACGGTGAGTGGACGGAAATGGGGAACCCACGTCTACCCATACCCAATCACGTCAGTGACATGATAGAGGGCTCGGACACTGGACTAACTTGGCTTTTGATTTGTCTTTAACATCGCATGAAATGTCTAAGTTATTATTAGACGGACACTGCGACTTACCCTAAATTCCCGAAAGCCGGAGAAAGGTCAGAAATATTTTCTAAAATCTGGACCCATTGGATGAAAGCTACAGCTATTCAACATACAATAAATAAATACCTGACTCACGCAGAAGAAAGTTTTCATTTTCCTTTTGGCTAAGTATCCTAAGCTCTAAAATATGTACGAGCTCACTCTAATATTCACCTCGTTTGAAAGATTGGAAGGTGGGCATGATCCATATTGATATTTCAAACCACTGTGCTATCTGAAGCTTTAGAACATTCGCACAAAGGACGGACAGTCCATGTAAAGTAATAGAGTCCGAAATTGCCGAACATATGCATTCTTGAAAATAATTTGGGGTTGAAATATTCGTTTGGCTATCCTGGTTTTAATATTCCCAGACTTGGGTCAATTACTTTGTAAATGTAATTGAATACAAATTAAAATTACTTGTTAAAGTCGTGAAAGTAACAAAATTACAATTACAATTACTCCAAACATTTCGAAAGTAACTGAATTACAATTACAATTACTTCCAAATTTTTGAAAGTGATTAAATTACAAAAAATTAGTTCGTAAATTTTGAAAGTAACTAATTACAATTACAATTACTTTTGAAAATTTCGAATGTAATTAATTACAATTATAATTACTTCCGAAAATGGGAAAATACTTTAATCGTTAGAACTACTCAGAAAATATAACCTAAATTGCTAATTTCTTCCAATTTTTGAATTACAATCATAAATTACTTAAAAATCTTAATTACAAATTGCAATTACAAATTTCTTCCTCAAATTTTTTTAATTACAATTACAAACTACATTTTTGAAAAGTCTCAATTACAATTACAAATTACTTGAGTAAAATTTGTAATTACAACTGTAATCACTCCGCAAATGTGTCCTAGTGATTACAAGTTAGATTTAGGCCGGGATTTATTGACGAATTCAATTGAAATTACAATGATGTAATTGCGATTGTATTTTGTAATTTAATTATATGTGTAACTGTAATTGGCCCAAGTCTGAACGTTCCGAACTGCAGGACTGCGGTTGGAACAGGATAGATGACGAATGTCAAGTTCCGTGTGTCTGGTTACCTTTATTATCTCGTATATATTTTCCTGTGAAGGAAATGGTGTGTGTTCCTATAAAGTTTCGAAACTTGCTGAAATGGAATACTTCTTATACCAGCTTTTAGACTAAAAACTATATATGGGTCAAGCAAAATTATCTACTGACTTCATCTTCAGAACTCAGCTCATTTGACCCATTCGTACCATCAGTGAAAGTACTGTCTAGATCTTCGTTGTAGACTTTGGTTGTATGTCTAGACCAGACCATATCTATATCATATCTATACCATATCGGGTGGCTATGGTGGGTTCTACACACGTCAAAACACAAGTCAATATCTAGACAGAGTACTACGTCCAGACCTTAAAGGACTTGAACATTCGATCATCATTTCAACTTTGGCAAAAAATTTATCCGGGTTTTACTCTGCCCTTGTAAAATTTGACACAATATATAGTGCTCGTATAAATATTTGTATTAGCTCGACGGCACCTGTATTTATTATTCATTTCAATTTCTACCTGTGCTCTGGATCCCGTCTGCCGCCACTTCTCTATTAGTTATATTTCAATCCCCGTTGCATTTACTGCAATGATACCGTGCAGTATTAGTGTTCGTGGGCATAATTCACTGGATCCCCTGGACCACTGGACCTATTGCGAGAAAATTTCGTGCTCGGTTAGGATTTGAGAGTAACGGGAAATACAAATTGCTATACTAATAGGCACTGCCGGTGTTGACAATGCGGAGATTCCCGTTGTATTTCATTTTGTGTACCATACTGATGAGTTGCAGTGGTCTGCGTTTAGACATGACTGAACATCATATGGATTTCAAAAAGTACATTGAGCAGAGTGAGAACTGCTCGACACACATAATTATGCATACGCCAATAGATTTGGCTCCTATTAGCCAGCCAGTTGTTATCGTCCATGGATTGAATGTAAATTATCGCGCCAAGTACAACGACAATTTCAGGAATCATTTTGAACGCGCAGTGTTTGGACTGGACGCTTTCGCTATGGGTCATATGAAACAACTATGTGTGATACTTACATTATTGTTTCCGCAGTCTGAAATGGATTTAGCGTTGGCAAACAATTATGTATCTAAACATTGGAGAAAACGTATCGACGAAGGCGAGGTAGGCGCGGAAATCACGCTTGGGTTGTCCTATTGGAATATCTATATACAAGTGATTTATTCTGTGGGAATCACCGGCCAAGCTGAAAATATTATAACAGCTTTGAAATTTAAGACTTATGCGAGTTATTCGCCACGTGATCCCTTCTTTATGGCTCCACCTTTATTTCTATATTCCTTCTCAAAATGCACCGACAGCTACCAAGTCCAACTATTGTCTCTGTTCAAGTGCAAGTTTCTATCCAGTATACGGGAATACAGTCGTAGTATATCGAGACTCGATATGGATGAGTGGTACAAGGACGCTGTTAAATCCTCCTGTTCAAACATTGGATTTGTCATTGAGGACTACGACCTGATCGGCCGACTTCCACAATTTCTCCGTTGTCACCTTCATCGTGATCCAGTTAATCCATTTTCAGATTTCAGCGTAAAATTTTTGAATAGCGACGTATCAGCTTTCATGGCAATTACCATGATATCATATGTGGCTGGAACCTTCCCTAACACGACCGTTTGTCATCACGATAACGACGTCATGGAAAGCAGGAATTCTGAGTCTGACTATATTTTAACAACTTACAATGTCCCAAGACCGATGGTTTTCGCGAAGTCCTTTTACCATCCCCCTTCTGACTCATTCTTTGCCACTCACACTGTTCATTACAATTTCATTACTTGTGGGGAATTTCGAACTCAACTCTCATTTGAGAGTTACTTCGTCGCTTTTGAATTGAATTTATGGATAGGACTAATCGTGACGTGGGCAGTGTGTTACGGAGTATTGCATTATGTTTCAAGATTTAAGCATTGCCGGGAGAGCATGGGTTTCATTCTTCTCTCCTTTTTGTTGGAGCAGAGTTCATCGTTCAACAAATTTTTTCGTAAACTACCACTCTACTTTTGTGTCTTCGGACCAATTTATTTAATGTGTATTGTATTGACGAATGCATACAAAGGAATTGCCATCACCCAGCTCACATCACCCACCCCATCTCACGGACTCAGGACATTTGAGGACGTCTTTGAAGCTAATTATTCAATTTTCCCGGCGTTATCAACCGACTATCGACATAATCTACGCGACTTCTGTATAAATATCTATTTTGGATACTTAAACAACGAAGAACAATTATATCCCAGCCACATTGCTCGCAACTCTCCATTCACAATTGCGTTCAACACACAATACCAAATTCTGAAGACTGGCTTTCATAGACGTAAGAAGAAGGGAGTATTTGCTGATGACGAGCACATTCAAAAGCTACATGTGTATGGCTACGTTTCTAGCTCTGGACTTCGTACCGTTCCTTGTCGTTTTGACATACTCAAAGTCGCCCACTACCATGAATACAGCAGGGAAGAATTTGACGAAGCCCAAGGATTGGAAATTTTGAAGTGTGATAAGTCAGTTTATGCGGACACGGATGAAAGAATAGAGTCTATCTTTCAGGCCCTCAGAGGGAAAACTAGCCGAAACATATACAAAGGCAAAACCAGAATCCTTCCCACCGTTATTGGTTTGCAGACATGGGTATACGGACGAGAGCAAGATGCCGTGAATTGGCGAAGGCAGAGTTTTCAGCATTCAGGTGCTTATATTTTTTGGAATGAAATCGGAAAATCGTTCACAAAAAGGAAATTGGAACGGAGGAATTACAAGGAATTGACACAACGGAAGATCGAGAGACAGCTAAACACAAATCTTCGACTCATATTTTTAGTTTACTTGATTTGTGCTCTACTCTGCACCTTAGGCTTCTCTGTTGAATGTTATATGATAATATTTACAAGCTGTGAACAGTTATTTCATTATCTTTACGCCATGATACGCGGAGCAATCCTTTCAATTTACACCAGACTTGAATCCAGGTTAACTATCTGCGTGACTTTTTTTTTCAAGTAAACTTGTTGAATTCACTAAAGTATAATCTGGATGTGCATGCGATTTCTTGACTTAATGCTTTTGGGCACCGAGCGAAAACGACGAAGTTCTTTTTAGCAAACAAACGCATGGACCAACCTCTAGAGAAAGTTGGACATCTAGGAATCTTTATTCATACTAACACAATAATGAAACAGAATAATATAATATATGACACTGTGGTATCTATGCCGCATACGAGAACAATGTTAGGAATCGATTTGAGCGCTCATTCATTAGCACGTACACATTTGCTTTGGGTCAACTTTGTGTGACACTTACTTTGATGTTTCCGAAATCAGAAATGGATTTGGCTTTGGCAAACAATTATGCTTCTAAGCAATGGAGAGAACGTATCGATGAAGGCGAGGCAGGCGAGGAGATCACGTTTGGGTTATCCTAGTGGAACGTATACATACAAGTGATTTATTCAGTTGAAAGTGGGGTCGGAATCGGCGGCCATGCGGACAATATAATAGCAGCTTTAAAATTTAAGACTTATCACAATTACTTACCACGTGATCCCTTCTTTATGGCTCCACCACCACTCCTGTATTCCTTTCCGGAAAGCAGCGATTCGTACCAAGTCCAACTATTATCCTTGTTCAAGTGCAGAATCCTCTCTAGTATACCGGTGTACAATCGTAGTATATCCAGCCACGAAATGGATGTGTGGTACAAGGACACTTAAATCCTCGCGTTTAAACATTGGATTTGTTATTGACGACTACGATAGGCTTGGCCAACTAACACAATTTAACGAGTGTCGTTTTCATCGTTATCCAATGAATCCGTTCTCAGATTTCGGTGCAAAAGTTCTGACAGTGGATGTTTCCGTCTTCATGGCATTTACCATGATTTCGTATGTTGCTGAAACATTCCCAAACTCTAGCGTTTGCCATCACGGCTACCACAACTTGAAACCTACGAATTCCGAGCCTCATAATATTTTTACAATTTACAATTTCCCCAGAGCGAAGGCCTTCGCTCAGTCCTCTCTTAGCTCTTATCCGGCTTCTGACTCATTCTTCACAACTCCTACCGTTGACTACAATTTTGTGACTTGTGGAGAATTTCAGACTCAACTCTCATTTGCAAGTTACTTTGTCGCTTTTCATTTGAATCTTTGGATTGGACTAATTATTACATGGGCAGTTTGTTACGGCGTTTTGCATCACATTTCAAGATTTAAGCATAGTCAAGAGAAAATTGGTTTCATTCTATTCGCATTCTTAATGGAGCAGAGTCCATCGTTCACCAAATTCCTTAAAAATTTATCACTATACTCTTGTGTTTTCGGACCAATTTACCTAATGTGTATTGTTTTAACGAATGCGTATAAAGGGATTGCCATCAATCAGCTCACTTCGTCCACGCCATCTCACGGACTACAAACTTTTGAAGATGTCTTTGAAGCAAACTATTCAATATACCCAGCAATTTCAGTGGACTACCGGCGTAATATATGCGGTTTCCGCCATAGTAACCATTTTGGATACTTAAGCCATGAAGAACAGTTATATCCCTACTACGTCAGTTACAACTCTCCATTCACAATGGCGTCCAGGTCCCAATACCAAATAATGAAAACTGCCTCTCAGAGCCGTAAGCAGAAAGGAATATCTGTTGACAACGACTACCTGCGAAGACTGAACTTGTATGGCTACATTTCAAATTCTGGACTTCGGACGATTCCTTGCCGTTCTGGCTTACACCGATATCATGAATACAGCGAGCAAGCATTTTTTGAAGCCCAGGGATTGGAAATTTTAAAATGTGATAAGTCAGTTTATGCCGACACTGATGATAAATTAGACTTGTTCATTGAGGACCTCAGAGGGAAAGCTGACAGAAACATATACAAAGGGAAGAATAGAATCCTCCCCACAACTATTGGTACACAGACTTGGATACATGGACGAGAGCAAGAAATCGTAAATCGGCAGAGACAGATCTTTCAACACTCGGGTGCTTATGCATTCTGGAGTTAAATCGGCAAATCAATCACAAAAGGGAGATTGGTACGGAAATATTACAAGGATTCTATGGAGCGGAAGGCCGAGAGACAGCTCGCGACAAATCTTCGACTCGTCTTCTTAGTTTTTTTGATCTGTGTTGTAGTCTGTATCATAAGTTTGATCATCGAATGCTATATGATCATTTTTGCACGTTCCCTTCAACTGTATCGGTATCTCTACGCAAAGGTGTGGGAAGGAATCCGCACAATTTACAAGATAACCGGATCATGGTGTAGAGTTTGTGCAGAATTTTGCCATCGCAGAACTTTTAGAAATGCACACTCGCGAAGATAAATTTTATTCACTGAAGTAGCGTTGTATTAAGTCGATAATAATTAAAATAAGTCATAATGTAGTTAAACCAGCGGATTGGAGAACATTAAAATCGTTCTTTTCAATGATTAATCGGTTTGTTATCTATGAATAATTAGGAAAAATTTGCAAAAACAAGTGTACGTCGGCAACCAGAAACACTTACACAATTAAAATTTTGTAATTCTAATTGTAAATAATTACTTTCAGAATCCCAGCTGTAAGTTGTAATTGTATGTATGTAATTAAATACTTTAGAAATTGTGTGGATTTGTAATTGTAATTTGTAACTGAATTTATATGTTATTTCTCAATTACTTTTACAATTACGTAAAATTTTGACCATCAAATACAAAGATGTAACTATGATGTTAGCACACATAAAGCATCATTTCCTGAAAGTAATCTGAATTGTAATTTGTAATTGTAATTGCATTTTTAATTACAATTACGTATTTCTAATTGAAATTAATTACTTTTCCATTTATGTGTTTGTAATCGTAATTGTAGTTAATTACTTTCAAAATTTCTACATATGTTTGCAAATATAATTAAATACAATCAGAAATGAGGGTGCAATTTATAATTTATAATTAATTATATTTATAAGTAATTGATCCAAGTCTGGTGTCGGAAAACGTTAGAAATAGCTACAATGAGAGTGACAATTTCATATTTCCAGCAATTTCCTTTTGAGTGCCCAGAAAGTTAAGCTGGACCGCACCGCAAAATTTTGAAGAAACCAGAAATATGTAATATGCAATACAATGATATCTTCAAAGAGCCTTCACTCGCAAAATGATCTCGAGTGGACCTAATACGACGATAGTGGCTGGGGCGTAATTTAGCTGTAAAAAGTAAAATGACCAAAACAAATTTCAATCAATCATTCATCAATCATTCAATAAAGTTTTTAAATTAAAATTAAGAAGGGTAGAAATTATGAAACTACCTTGGTTTCGGATGTGGCTTCGAAATGGAATTTCTGCATGACCGATGCAAGTGCCATCTTAGCTTCCAAAAGTGCAAACCTTTGTGCAATGCACATGCGTGGTCCACCACCGAATGGAAGATAAGCATAAGGGTGATGATTGACATCTTTCCCACCTTCCAAGAAACGATTAGGGTCGAAGGCTTCCGGATTCGAATAACACCGAGGATCTCGGTGTACCGCAAAGACCGGAATTGAGACAATTGTTCCCGGTTGGATTTGAACCTTTCCGAGTTTTGTTGATTTGACACATTGTCGTTCCACCCTGATGGCTGGAGGAGAAAGTCGGAAACATTCCTTGAGGACTGCCTCCAAATATTTCAGTTCCATGACCGTGTCGTGATTCACTTCTGTCAGTTTCGATACTTCAGCAGTTAATTTTTCCTGGACTTCGGGATGTTTCGATAAGTGGTAAGCACAACAGGCCATGATCGTGGCTGTCGTGTCAAATCCAGCTAGCAAGAAAACCAGACTTTGTGCCAACATTTCTAACTTTGAAATTGTTTTATTAGATGAGCCACCCTCTGTACCATTACTCTGAATTAAACAGTCAAAATGTCCAAATTAGTAGTTGCCCCCAATATCATGATAAAATTGTAGTATACCTCTGCTTCCTTGTTCGCATCAAGCATTAGTTGAAGGAAATCATTCGACCCCGCTCCATTTCCATCTTCCCGGTTCTCCAACAATTTATCCGTCATTTCCTCAAAGAATTTGAATGGCTTCATTGCCCAATCGGACAATGGTGTCATGGACGCCAATTTTGGAAACCTGAGTGCTAGAGTTGTATACCATTTTCCAGAAAATAAATTCTCCATATTTTGCATCATCGGGTGGTCCGGGTTAGCAATGACGTCCACCTTCGTACTGTATGCACATCGGACGATGACGTCAAAAGACAAAGAATTGTACAATTTCCGGACATTCACTGATTTCCCACTCTCAGCAGCTTTGGCCAAATTCTGTTTTAGATTTCCAATAGCGTCATACACAGTTGTGTCCATTCCTCGTAATTTTCCGGATGTAAATACCGGACTCACTAGCAATAAATGAAGCAATTAAAAAAATATTTCTGGAGGAATCGAACCCATGCCAACGTGAAAAGTGCATACCCTGTGTGTACCACTATGCTATCAAGGACTCACGTAATGATCGAATTCTTTTCCAGTCTTCTCCACCGTCCAATGAGAATAGATTTTGGTCCATGACTGGATAACCGAGGCGGAACGGTTTATGGTTCGGGAAGCTTTGGAAATCTTTGACGAGGACTTCACGAATTAAATCGGGTTCGGCAAGCATAAGAATTGGAGTCAGGCCTTCGTAAGTCCCATAAACGGGCCCTAATTTCTTATGAAGTTCTTGGTCATAAGGGCCAAGTTCTTTCCGGTAATAGTGCCATTGGTACAGGAGTCCAGGTGTGGGAACTCCTTGTCTTTGCCAAAATGTTAGCTTGTGGTGCAAATACCTTCATATAATAAAAACAATTAAAAAATTTGCTAAAACTTGTTACAAAAATATATTAAAGTACCAGACAATAGCGCCAACTAGGGCTGTAGCAATAGTTATGATCATTGTTGTCTTTATTGAAGCAAATTTTCAACTAAACTTGGACCAAATAAATGACTATGGGATATTTATACTAATTTAGGTCCAAAACATTCTTGAGATAAAAGTTAGGAATTTCAAAACCTGTGAACCAACTCCATCAGAAAAACAAGGCTTAAGTGGAATTTAAGTATGGAATGTGTATTTATCTGTCAAACGACTACGCGTGGCGTAAAATTACAATAGGATGTCAATTTATTTAATGACTGATTAGTTAACATGGCAAAACCGGTCGGGTTGAACCTAGAAATAGAGCGCACGTGGTCACGCACAGTGGAAAAATTGACTGATAATTTTTTTTACTATTTGATAATCCATCTTCTCTTGACATGATGCGTAGTGGCCGTGGAACGCGAATTATAATAATAACACTTGAAATATTTTACAGGCTCGTGTTTCCAGTTCGAGTTATTTCATGTGATACCGAGAACTGGAAAACAAAGTTGTCGAAATAATAATAAAGTAATAAAAATAGAAAATTGAATAATAGAAAAATATTGTGTGTCGGAAAGCATAATGGTACGCGAATAATGTTACAGTTTTTGACGCTCTACTGATCATAAGGCAATTAAATTCTGGCATGTAAATCAAACTTCGTTTGTGTGTCTGAAAAAGCCATAAGTGGAAAAGCGAATTATAAAGTGGAGAGAACTCCACTCAACTGATAGAGTGTGGCTATCCATCGATCTACACAACTTGAATTTTGAGGAAAATCAACAAACGAGTGATATTGATACTGAAAGACTGGCTTGCCACCTTATTGAATATAATTAATGATGATTTCCCCAAAATATCTAAGTCAATTCTCCAGTATCCTATGAAAAAATTGTGCTCACAATCTGTAAAATTGGCAATAAAGCAACGGGATGAACTCCATGCAATGGTTATAAAATCACCCACTGCCTGTAACAAAATTTCAATGGCCGACCTGAGCAGGCAAATTAGGCGCAATATTGTGTTGGAAACTCAAAACTCTATAAATTGTGCAATTCAAGCTAAAGGTATCTGGCTAGGAATATCGCAAATGACCCAAACTCGTGCTAGTACAAAAAAAATGAAACAAGAAAAGTTAGAAATTGACGCTGACGATTTAAACATTTTCTTTGCAACTATCTGTATCCCGAATAATGGAGGATTGATTCCTTCGAAACTGGAGATAAAGAAAGATGGTGAAGCTTGTCCTGACACACTTTTCTGTATCTGTCTCTTTTCTGTACACATTGAGCCTTTAGATTTGATGACTGCATGGCGGTTCGTGAAGATCAAGGCGAAAACCTCTGCTGACCAAACGGACTTATCGATGAGTATATTATCTTGAGTAAAACCCTATTTTACAAAAATATGTACTAGGATTATCTAATTTCATGACAACCCATACTACAAACCCGCGATATTTATAAGTGCTATAGTTGTCACTTTTTTAAAGAAACCAAATCTTGATGCTAAGGATTGTAACAATTACCGACCTATTTCTTATTGCCGATACTGACAAAACTGTATAAAAAGGTAGTGCGTATAACAAATAAGTTACAGCATTTCTGAGTATGGCCAACTTTTTCCCGAAAAACTAATTTGGTTTTTGACCAAAGCATGTGACCGACCACGTTATACAGTTCGTGTTACCAGAAAAACCGGTCCAAATCGGTATTAGTCCAGAATGGTATGCAAGTACCTATCAGATCGTACGCACTGCGTTAAGGATACATATGATCACTTCTCAAAATTATGTGCTCACCTGTGGGGAACTCCACAAGGTGATGTACTTTCTGCCCTATTGTTTTCAATTTTCATTAACGATCTCCCTTCAATTAGAATATGGTAGTGTTGTATCCGTTCTAGTTCTCATTAAGTTCCAGTTCCAAATAGAGATGGAACTAGAACCAGAAGTAGAAATGAATGGATGGAAGCTAGAACTGGAACTAAGAACTAGAACTACCATGCTGCGGAACTAAAATGTCATTTAGTTCTCATTTAGTTCCGATTTTGTTTTCTTTGAGCGAAAGTGCGCTCTTGTACAACTCCAGCGGCAGCGGCAAAGATTCGAAAACGAATCTTTTGTCTCCTCTCGTTCGCTCTTCGTTTCATCTAGTTCGATCCATGGGTGTTTTGGATTCAACAGAAGAGTGCAGCGCCTAATCTAGCATTACTAGCTTAGATATTATTTCCATTCCAATTTTAGCTGGTGTAGTTGAAAGGGTATTTTCCTTTACAGGACATTCCTATGGTGGAAGACGTAATCGGCTGGAGTGGCAAACTTGGATCGAGAAACGTCCTTGAACAAAAACAAACATCTGACTCCTACTGCTTTCTCCGATTTGCATAATTTGCATTTTATTCGCTGCTCATTTATTACAAGGCACTCCAGTGCAATTAAAGATTTTATTTTTTGAGACATTTCTACATGTTTTGAAGCATTCCTACATGAAGTTTGCCGGTACTTGTTCTCATTATTTTAGTAAGCAGAACCTAGAGGAGGAACTATTTCGGAACTTAATGAGAACTATAACTATATGGAACTAGAACTATAAAGTTTTAGGAACTAGAACTATAAAGTTTTAGGAACTAGAACTATGAAGTTTTAGGAACTAAAACGAGAACTAGAACTAGAACTAAGGTTCATCAAGTGTAGATGGAACTAGAACTAAGGTTCATCAAGTGTAGATGGAACTAGAACTAAGTTTCATCAAGTGTAGATGGAACTAGAACTAAAGCTAAGGTTCATCAAGTGTAGATGGAACTAGAACTAGAACTGAATGAAACGAAAATAAAGTAGAACTGGAAATAATTGGAACTGATACAACACTACAATATGGTGCCTGGTAATTCTGTTTGTTGATGACATGTCCTTGATAATTACTTGTCATCCTTCAGACATTAAAGAGACGATTAGTAAGATTGAACTTGCCATTAATAAAATTTTGAATTGGCTTAATGAAAATAAATAATTAAATGCATATAAATCGAAATGTACATTGATAGGTTCTCCATGTAATCCCGTATGGCATTTTCCGGCCGGATTCAGGTCGGAACGTCTGTTTTAGGACCTTCCCGACCGGACTCCCCCCGGAATATCTGGTTTCTGGATATTTCCGACCTGATTCCGGCCGGAACCGTACTAACGCGAATTATTCCGACCTATTTCCGACCCGAACCGTATTAAAGTAAAATATTCCGATAGTATTAAGTAGTGGAAATAAGATCAGAGTAACAAACCTTACAGCTTCAAATGTGTCAATCCAAATAACGGGAATTCGCCATTGCATGTGTCCGATAATGTCCCTTGAAGTTATCAACAATTATTGAAAAAATCAACAATTTTTCAAAAAGTCAATAATTATTTAAAAAATTAACAATTATTCAAAAAGTAAATAATTATTAAAAAAATCAACAATTATTAAAAAAACCAACAATTACTGAAAAAATCAACAATTATTAAAAAAGTCAATAATTATTTAAAAAATCAACAATCATTGCAAAAATCAACAATTATTCAAAAAATCAACAATTATTCAAAAAATCAACAATTATTAAAAACTAGGATATATGTCGTCCCGTCACGGTTGCGCCACAGAAAAGCGAGCGAAACGAAGCTTGCGATCCCATATTTTTAAAAGACAAAATTAAATTCTAAAAACTCATTTCTTCCCCGCCCCAGGATCCAAAACTTTATATTAACCTCATTAACATCTACTAAATATAAAATCCAATTGGGCTCTGTCCTTCCTTCCTTCTATAGTCACGGCTCTACAGCCAACAATTCTGAACCAAATCAAATAATTTTTACATGTACGGGTCAGAAATATTTTGGG
>JAQFYE010002595.1:0-17566 GCA_034694305.1 Protaphorura glebata
GGCGTTACTCAATGGTCCGTGTCCTTTTTTTCTAATGGCATATCCCAGTATATAGGTCTACTATCCCTATAATAACGTAAGGCCGCACATTCAGATAAACCGTCCACGTGAAAAAGTCAGAAGGTAATTTACCAGGTCGAGGATCAAATGCCGGGATCAATGCTGAAAATTGTCGTTTCAGAACAAACTCATCATCCCAGGATCGTCTTTTCCCAGACCGAACTTCAAAACACTCGTCGTCCTATAAGTTAAAACCAGAGTCGATTCTATTAGTTTTGAAAATATCTGATAACAGTACGTATTTTAGAATCAATTCGTCTTCATCCATACCCCTTCCTCATACATGTAGTCGTCCTCATTTTCTTCATCATCATCATTCTCGTCTTCCGGGAGCTCATCATCGTCTTCTAGCTCGGCTAATAGTGTTGTAGCACGACACGTTTCCAGGAAATCCTACGAAACAGACCAAACAATGATTTAAATAAACTTATCTGCAGAAAAATTACCCGGATTGGGCCCATTGTTCAGGACGGCGGAAATGAAACCGGTTATATATTTTTGCATTCAGCTTAAGTTGAAGTTACAACAGGCTATCACCGTTTTGCTTCTGAACGCAATGTGTATCAATAGGTTTGGCCATAGACCCTTTCGTTTCTTAAAGGACTAACAAAAAACTTATTCACAAACCTGTTCACTGTCACTAGATGTTGAGGTCAAACTCATCGTTAGCGCTTGACCCAATCCTTGTGCACCCGGACTAGCAGCAGTTGTTCCAGATGCTCCACCCGCATTATTACTTGGTGAAAGACTCGGGTAACTTTGTGCTGTACTCAATAATCCACCTGATAAATTTAAAAAAATGTTTTGAACAGTGTCGATTACCTCGTCCACCCCGTCCTTACCGGCAAACAAAGTAAATGCACACAAAAGAAACACAAAATTGTGAAAACGAAAATTATAGAATAGGAGGCTGGTAGGCTTAGGCCAGGCATATCAGTAAGATCGAGCATTGATAAATGTTCAGTGAAAAAGCACGGAGCAAGGAGATAAGTTAAGATAATACGCAACATGAAAATCATTTAGAATGCTGTTCAACTCGTTAGAAAAATTCTAAGAGTGAAAACTGTTCCACGTGATCGGATTCAGGTGAGAAATATATTGTGCGGTACAGGTGGGTGATATTTACAGAAAGTAAAAAAATACCGGGGGTTATACTCTAAACTTGAACCCTATCCCAAGTTGAGCGATGACAGACTTCAGATATCGCACATTCTTAGTCAAATGACGGCTTATCGACTATTTCTACGAGGGAGAAAGCCCAGAATTCACCTCATTTTGACGAATGTATTACTGCACTATCACTACCACTAGTTAGTAACACACATATTATTTTTTGCTTTTGGCCATTTTTAGATATTATGATCCAACGCAGGGTATCGCAAGTCGCAATGGACGGGACTGGAGAAGGATAGGCCAAAAACAGGACAAACCATAATAAGTAAATAAAGGTGTGAGATAGCACTTATAGTTTTAACTCCTTAAAATAATTAATTAAGAAACTTTATTTTGCACACAACTAACTGTGTTTCCCTCTTATAAACAAAAATTCAAACGAAGCAAGGACAAGACAAAACGTGCAAAGCCCAGAGGAAAAATTAACCTACCAACCTTATTACAATCGGCACTGATTACTAGAGAGATATTAAACTTACAAATTAATTAAAAAATTTAGTAAAAGTTCAGGGATAGTATCAAAAGATTGAAAAGAAGAGAAACACAGCTGTCGTGTATGAAAAAATTTATTTTGTTTAGTTTAGTATAAATGAAATTCTGAATGCGAAAAAAAATGTAAACTCTTTATCGTAATTAAGATTCAAAAGATGGTTTTGGTTCGAACCTGGAAAGTTTGAGGTAAGTGCGATTCTAACAAGACTTGATACGGAGTGAGGTGTATGTCCGAATAGAAAATGACTTGGAGTATGAGAAGATGAATTGGAATGACTAGGATTGAGTCCAGAAGAGGAATTTTGAAAGGAAGTGAATACATTTGTATGAGAAACTGAAGGAAATCTTGAGCTGCTCATAAGTGAGCGTACCCTAGAAATTGCACTTAAACTATCAAAAAGTGATGAGGACACACTATTCAAATTATTATTTGGTGAAAGTGGTGAGGAAGAGAAAACAGATGACGTTGTGGATGTACAAGAATTATTTGACTCAGAAATGGATAAATTAGGGACGGACACACTCTTAGGATTGCTGGACATCGAGGTCCCGGATGTTGCACTCGAAGCGTTGGCTTCCCTTCCAGGGGCAACTGGTCGTTCGGACCCCCCTCGTCCAAGAACCCCTTTACTATTTGTTCCGAGCCATGCTAAATATAACAATTTACACACAATAACCTATGGGTTAACTCATTTTTTTACTCAAAGAAACCTTATATCACTGACAAGTGATTTTCTTCTTCACTAGGAACACTCATACTCATAAAATACTTTAACTCTTTAACTTTAAAAAATCAAACCAAAATTATTCATGAAATCCTTGTTAAATTTTGTTAATTCAATTCGTGGTGTAACTAGTGTGTCCCACTGAGGTGCATATTAAATCTCCTTAGAAATTGACTCATTCAGAATAAAAAAAAGTTTGTTTTAAATGGGAGACAAGCCGGGACGGATGGAATGGCCAATGAATGTTTGAATTAATATTTTTTGAAAACAAAGCGTGCAAAATAATTAGAATAATGATACCCAAAATAACTGCATAGCATGCCCATTACTACATTTATTATAGTGCGTGGAGGCGAATAGATTCGCTGGTCATATTATGAGGACACCACAACCATTCTAAAGTGCTAAAATCAGTACTGGCGATCTACATTTGAGTACAGGTAATTAAAAAGTACAAACCCTTACCCAAAGTCCGCCTTGACTTGGATCCTCCGCTAGCTGCCCTTCCAGCAGGGTCAGCAGATGCTGATCCATCATTTTCTTCGTGGCGAATATTACGTCTCACTGCAATCATTTTCATGACATCCTTTAGGGCTGAGGGTGGTTGACCACTTGGTATGTCATTCACATCAATTGAGCTCATATTTGATGGTTTAGTACATGATTTGCCTAAAGATGAAGCAGAGGCAGACGTCACACTACTTGAACACGCGGCACTCGTAGTGGAAATCGACTTTTGACCGGCCGCAGAAAGAACAGCATTTTTTCCATTCTTGACACTATTCACAAATTCAGCCTCATCGTAAGGACAGCGATCAGATGAATCTCCGGACTCACCGGCCAAGGGTGTACTCTAAAAATCACAAGATACCAGTAAGTAAAATAAGTAAATCCACTACAACAGCACGAGCGCAGACAAGACCAATTGTATATTCTTACTTGGAGTATACACAGATTCGGGTCCAAAAATGGTAATCGTACTTGTCAGGTCGTTAAAAACTATAAAAACCGAAAGCTTACCGTCGAGCCAGAACCGGATACAGTTGTTGCCAGAGATTGCGTCGGTGCGACGGAAGACGCTGCCTTTATGGAAGGTTTAATGCTTTGTGTTATAACTGCTTCATCTTCACTTGTATCGCCTAAGGTTACCGCCTCGACAATCGTAGCCAAATGGTCAATTGCAACTGCAGAGGGAGTAAGTGTGCAAGTGGGGTGAATATCATCCGGAGTAGTATTTAATCCAGCCACAATAGATTCGCTAAAATCTGACTGCAAGTTAGACAAAACTGACTCAGCCATCATTTCTGCCACCTAGAATGTATTTTAAAATGTTAAGGAATGCTTCTTTACTTCTTCACATTACTTTTCCGGAAGGATAAGGCAGACAACTGTCCACGTTACAATTTGGAACCGCAAATACTCAAAATAATGTTGGATAAGTAAACAACATAAGAAGGTGGCTTTACCTTATTCGCTAAAAGACTATCTGCCGATGATGCCTGGTCAGTTGAAGCAACTGATGGTCTAATAGTATTTATGTCCATTGCTTCTGGCAGACTTGAAGTTGAACTGGACTTTCGACTCGTCAAAACACTAGATTTGCTGTTTGCAAGAATTTCTCCGATTTTTGAAGTTTTGGTTGATTTGGCTAGAAATAAAAATTTGAGCTTCTATAGTTTACGACGACGAACTTTGTGCAAGCACGAAATTCATTCCATTAAAAAATAGATGGCAAGGAAGGAAGAGATTTGGAGTTTTCCCCAAAGCACTAAAAAGTATTCTTACTTGTGTTAGAAGTCTTTGGAGTAGTTGCAACCGCGACTGGAAGACTTTCCGGGTCAAAACCAGGTGCTAGTTTCAAATCATACTTCCCTTCAGCTCCCATTCTGTAAGAGTTGGACCCACCTTGATCCCATGTCACCTTTGAAATAGTAAATAAAAAATTATTTTAGTTAATGACATTTCCGGGTTAAATGTGTCATTAAACTACTGACACATTTATAATTGCGTTCCTAATGTTTAAAACTAAATAAAACATGTATCTTAATTCGAGCATAAGTTCTAGGCTATATTTCTTCTCATAAATATATGTAAAAGTCATCAATCCATCCATTACAAGACTCACATCGATCCAACCATTATGCCATTCACTTGTAACGACTCCTTCACCGGCCGGTGTTCCATCCTGATCTCGCCATTTCCAATCAATGCCACGTACAACTCTTGCTCCTGAAACAAACAAAAAATTAAAAAATGTTTCAAATTAGAATTAGGATTTTTGTCATGATGTCTGTATCATTTTCTGTAAATATTATTTAACAAACTTCATACCTGGAATCATGTGTTTCATGGTCTGAGTTCGAATGAGTCTCCTTTGCTTTCGTAAATTCGCCTCAGCCTCTCTGATAGCTTTTCCTAAATAAAGCAATGGTGATGATCAACAGACGTCAACAAGTCAGGAGAGGTATTTTAATAATTTGAAAGTGTTCAATCAAGGTATCCAAAAATTAGCTTATCCAGAATGCCCTTTGTTAAACTCTGATTAAATTAATACTAATTTCGTCCGAAGCGGGTAGGTCAGACATGACCATCAGGTATGGTCAGGTATGGTATGCTCCCCCCCTAAGCCGACGGGAAAAGGTGGCAAAAGGTGGCCCCCTCTGGCCAGGCCGTAGGCCTGGCCCATGCAAAATACCAGGCCTGGTGAGCCCCCCTATGAAATGTCTAACTCTGCCCCCCCCCTAAAACATACGGGGTTGGGCATGTCTGGGGTAGGTAAGAATTGGTTTACATTGCGGCTTGGCAAAAATGATACTTACCAAGGTCATCACAAACACCGGTCACTTTTCCGTAAATTTCGAATCCAGAAATACTTAAATAGTGCGTCTGGCCCGAAGCATTCTTTCCACTTTGCTGCAATCTCACATGTCTCCAACCTTGAGTTTCTTCAGCCGAATAGTCCAATGGCCATGAAGCTGTACTTCCAGGCTCATTTAAGCTACAATCATCCACGTGTGGATATAATGTTGTCCAAGAAACACCATCCTTTGACACTTGGAAAAGCCAGTTCCGTAAGGCTGAACGTCCATATCCACGTGCATGCCTTATAGTGTAGAAGGTAGGCAAGACCCAGACACCAAGGTCAATCGCAAACCATGCCTTCTTATCGTCGTTCTGTTCGGATGAACGGAATATATAAAATGCTATCTTGGCAAACTCAAGAATGCAGAATGCCTTTTCTTTAAATTCTACGTACCGTATGGCAATTGAGAGCAGAAGAGTCGCGATTCAAAATATCTTCAAGATGTCCATACGGAAGATTCCTTCCCTCAGAAGAGGTGACAATTACAAGTCCGTACTGTGCAGGATTTACCCAATCTGTAGTGGTTCTGTTAGATAAAGGCATCGAAATTAGCGATTCGGTCATATAAAACTTCAATTATAAAAGTTTTTTAAATCAATTTACTTCGCATTTGTTCCAATCCAATAGAGAAGACCATTCTCGTCGAAGTCTTGTTGATGCCGAAATGTAACAGGAGGTCCTTCTTTTAATTTTCGAAAATATGTAAACGTCACTCGTTCATAATCATACCTGAAAAATAAAAACATGGCACAAACTCGTCACGCGATTTGAAACTGGAATTTAACGTTCCAAAAATGTAACACTTACCATTGCTTGGCCACCATTTTGAGAAGGTAACTCTCTAGTTGAGACACCGTTGTCAGAGGTTCCATTTTTAGTGCTCTCCCAGATCTATCAATCAATGAGCTCTCTGTGGAAGATTTCTCCAAACGAAATCGAAGTCGTCTGGTCAGAACTTGTAATCCATAATTAACACCTGATGACTCATAAAGCAATACGGGAAGTTTTTCAATAGTTTCCAGGACTGAGACAAGCTTTCGAACTAGTGCCATTGCGGGATTCACTCGTTGTCCATCCACTGTTCGCTCTTTTAGACATGACTTGAATAATTCAATTCTCTGCTGAAGCATTGCTAAATGTCTTCGTCGACTTGATTTCCCGAATAATGTATCACCGTCTTTATCATGTTCTGAAGAAAATAAACGTATGAGACCTTGCACCAGGCCTGAACTGTGAAGCTCATATGCGGACACCAAACTGTCATCTCTTAAGAGGCGCATAAGCTCGTCCAAAGCGGTCCTACAAGAGATATTATTTATTAATACAAAATAGTCCGCATTTCATTACCAGATAGAAAAAGGGGAAAATACAAATGCTGAAATCTTAAACTTACTTCAAAACTTCCTGCCAAGAAACTGAGTCATCTCGATAGCCAGTCTAGAAAAATTAATTTAAACGTTAGTTTGACATTCCAACCCATTCCATAAAATTGACGCTGATTTCAACGTAATCAATGCATTTAAGAACACACCTGTTTATAACAAGCTCGCTCCAACTGAGCCACGATTGTACCCAGTTTAGCCACCACTCCCCTAGGTTGAGACTGAGCAGCTTGAAAATGTCCTTCGTATATTTCTTGTGCCAGCAATCTGATTTTTTGTTTCATGGCTTCATGTTTTGAACGTAATTTCCTTCCCTTCCTTCCAACGCCGACAGTCGAAAATTCTGGGCCTAATGTCGTTTCTGAAAACAAATAAGAATAGATTAAAGGATGACGATTCATTCCAAATAGAACATGAACTAGTAATTTTATTGTTATCATACCTGCAGTAAATGAATGACGAGTCCCACGATTTGATTCAAAAAGGAACCCTGGTAAATCATCCTTGAGAATCGTTGTTTGTTGTTGGCCATCCGTATTGTGGATACTTAATTCACCTTCCTTCTTACATGATAATGCCCAATTCCCAACCTTGATCATCTGGGCAGGTGAGACAACAGTTAGAATTGGTTGACTAAGAAGTCCTGCCCGAATTCCTGTCTTTGCTCTTTGAAGTTTCTCAATAAATTCCCCTCGGCTCTCCGAAGTGTCCGAACCACCTTGATAAAACAAAATTGATATTATTCTTTCTACATATCTTATTGGCTTCGACGGATTCATTAAAACTGGACTAATAAACAAAAAATTATAACAACCTTCAGGACTTCCAGAAGAGTACATGGTCGCAAGTTTCCCGTCCAGAACAAATCTAAACCAACCATTGCTCCCATTTGAAAGTTCCAACGCAGCTGCCTCATTCCAAACGTAGAGACAGTCTCTTCCACGACAAATGCACCAATCCCTCCAATGATAAGGTCTTCCAGTAAGAATTTCCTTTGCATCATCCATTAGGACAGAGTCGATTTCTGGTCTATCAGGAGATTCTTCTTTTTTGGCATCTAGCTCGGTTGAACAAAGGGCTAAGACTTTTGAGAACACACCAAATCTTGCAAAGTGTTCCACAAAAATATCTTGGGCTTTGACCATTAAGTCTTTGATCATATTTAAAATGAGAAGATGACCTTCGTCATCTTCTTCACTGTCTAGAACGGCTGCAATCACTTCACACAACACAGTTCCCAATGAATAAGTCGGAGCTTCTGGGCTACACAATTCATTCAAAAGATGCGCTGGGATATAATGGATCATTTTTTTGATCAAATTTAAACTGGCCCGTCTGACGGTGAGAACCATTGTCGAATGATATGTTGAGCAAAAAATAGGAAGGAGACGTTGGAGGTACAATGGAGCCATTTCTGGATCACCCCGAGCTTCCAGAAGTACTGTATCTTCCGATGATGAAGACTCTGATTTTGTTCTTTCTTTCCCGATGTCAGCAGAGATCATACACTCACCTGTTACAAACAATTAATATAAATATTAAATATACTGTGGGTTGTACCCTGGACTTATATCTATCTTGAGTTGTGCGATGACAAAATTCAGGGCACACTCTTTGTCAAATAATGGCTTATCGTCTATTTCTACTTGGGATAAAGTCACAGCCCTGTTATTCAGATTCGGAAGCAATTAAAATCTAAAAAGAATAACCGAACAGTTTCAATGTCTGCGATCATTTTCTATTTACCTGGAGATTGTAAAATAGTGGCGACATCACGGTGACCTTCGTCATTTCGTTCTCTTGCCTTGTCCAATGGTGTTTTACCGTCCTCATCTCTCAAGTCAGGATTTGCTCCATGTTTCAAGAGAACTTTTGCTATGGCAGGTCGGCCAAAACAAGCCGCATAGTGAAGAGAAGAAGAACGTTGGCCCTTGTTCACATCTGCCCCTTTATCGCAAAGATATTCAACCATCTCTTGAGTTCCAAACCTTCAAAAGCGTAAACAGAATTAATTGCATAATCTGAAGTATGACGAACGGTTATATTTTCTAAGAGAATTTACGATCAACAACATTATTATGAGAGTAAAGTTTGAAGACTTACGCAGCTGTCCAGTTAAGAAGAGTCTGACCCACATCGTCCATAAAATTGACTTCAACACCTGGAGAATATCATTTTATCAGTACAGAAAAAATAGTTCCTTCAAGAATATAAAAATGCACATCTTCCAGCTATCCAATTACCTCCGTTCTCAATTGACTCTATGAGAGCCTCAGTGTCTTTGCTTCGAATACAGTCAATTAGTTGACGATGAGTTTTTTCGCCTGCAGCATCTTGTCGTCTCAGACTAGCTAGACGTGCACTCGTGACATTTCCAGACTTTGGAAGCGCTTTTCGTCCCTCAAAAAGTAGCACCAATAACAAATCCACTAGTCGCATTGTGTCCAAAATGCATCTGTTCAATATAAAAGAATTCGAGTTAAATATTTCTTAAATTCAATCAATCATTGGAATAAAGTAAATACAAACCTCTCATCCCCTTTAAGAGCTTTTTCTAAAGCATCGGGTAGTTCTGATCGTAGAAGTTCCTGTCAGGAAAGCCAACAAAAATTAAAATGAGCAAGAATGCACTACATCATTGTATCTTTCCATCCATTACAGTATAAGCTTACATGTGTTATTGAGGGAGAACCACGACACAAGGTCGAAAGAAGACTAATAATGGTCGACACGCTCGCAGTATTTTTGCCCTCAGATCCAGGAGTACCAGAGGAAGACGATACTCCACTAGCTCCAAGTGTGGCTGCCGCCGGTGTTCCAGTGGTTGAACTCACTCCGGAATTCCCTAATGAAGTAGACATCCGTACTAAAAGGTCTCGAACTAATCCATCCGATGCCAAAGGTGCCGGATCGACACCTCTTCTAGTAAATCGATCGGATAATGAAGCGAAACAACGAAGTGCTCCATCAGCAACCTAAACAGTAGAGATTTCGAGTTAGGTATTGATTAGTTTCGTACATCTGTTTTAACTAACACGTGTCAAACACGTACTTTCAGTCATCACTGGAATCAGTAGACTAAAGATTAATACTCGGTGTATAATCTTTGATCTACAACTAAATCCGCCTAAATCGAATTATATATGTTCTACAAAATACACGTCAATTTAACTATGACTAACATGACTGTCTTCATTTCGTAGTAGAGTTGATAAACTTTCGATACAAGCTGGAAGAGTTGGATCCTGTGGTTCCATTTTAGAGCAAAGTCTTGAAACGACGGACATTGCTGAGTGAAGAGTATCCTTGTGAACGAGATTTCCATTGTCTTTAATGAATGTGAGAACACAATTTAAACCTCCAGATTCAAAAACTGCTCCGGCTTCACGAGTACAGACGAGCTCCAAAACCTTTAATATTAAAAATAATCAATAATTTATTCAACTCCATCCATGGATTCAGGAAATAATAAATAGACAGTCAGGCAGTCGGATACGGTTGGATTGAAATATATTCCATTGAACTATTCCTCTCCGACATGGTAAGGATGGGTGAGCACATTATCGAATAAAAATTGGTATTCAATTCAGTCTCCACACCTTAATACACTGTTCTGCCAAGTCTTTTGATGCTCTAGAGCCGATTTCTGCAACCACCAATCGATTGCAAATAGCCTTCACAGCCCCATCCACAGAAACGATTCTTCGGGTACATTCTGCAGAAACATCCAAGTAGTATGTCAGAGCACGGGCTGTAACTTCCAGTACAGATTCAGTCGCTGTTTCATCCAGAAAAATTCTACACAACGCCGGAAGAAATGCTCTTGGCGGACAACTAAAAACAACACAGGAAACATTATCATTCAAAACAACATTCCACGAACAAATTCGGTTGGATCAACTGTCAACAGTGCAATCCTAACAAAGACTTAATGGAAACATGTCCGATTTGTCATTTAATTTGCTCTTGCTCCAGTTTTCTTACCATTCGAAACAGCGATCCACATTATCTGACATGAGAAGTAACATGCAAAGTTGCTCTAGTGCTATTAGTTGCATGTCTCGTTCTTCTCCTTGACCTATACTCAGCCATTCCAGAAGAGTCTCTGGATCCACCACGTCCGCCATTTCGGAAACTAATGTCGCTGTAAATAAAAGTATTTACAAAATTAGAAAACTAATCAAAGCTATATTAGATTGTTATGTACAAAATTATCGTTATCCAAAGTAGTTCAGTTTTTAAAACTAAAGGGCTAAACGGTTTTGTTGAAGGGGTCAAACGGAATAATTCGAAAAGGTTCAAAAATCATTGTACCAATGAAAATTTCATAACGAAGTAAGCACGACAGAATGCATGTTTAATCTCCGAGGTCTCGTTTTTGGAATTTCGGACATTCTAATCACGACTCCAAATTATTTCTGTCAATTAAGTCTACTCTGAGCGTGTGAGCAATTGAGGTGAAGGTAAAGGTAAAACAAACTAACCCCGTTAGAACAAGAACATGACTGTTTTTGAATGCGATCCTTAAAACTAAAATGAATTCGTCATAACATCAGAAACTGTGACAAAACTGATGCTAGACATTACTGTTAGCGTTAGCCTTCAAGGTGTTACGTTGTGGTGACTTCTAACAAGTAAATTATTACTCACTACGAAAGTTAGTCAACAAACAAGAAACCCCTTCTCCTATACCCTATTCACTTCCTAATTGCGAGATGGACGTGACTACGTGTTTCCTTGGACTTTTAGTAGGGAATGAATGCTCAATTTGTGAACTCTACTACTTTGTCTTAACGAGACACGCCGCTCGACTCAACTTAATTTTTTCTCCGTTGTGCTAGTACATTAAAGGTAAGTTTGCAGTTAGACGGAAAGGACTAAGACCAGAGTGGAAACCAAAGTTGTCGTGAGTCCCACAAATTAATAATGCAACTTGGCAAAGACTTCAGTTTTTTAAATATTAAGTAACCTCATGAATACAGCAATGTATGCTAAGGCTAACAAGGAATTCACTTCTGATGTAAAACCATATAATCTATAAAAAGAAGTATCCGAAAGGTTAAGTAGTGCTGTGAACGTAACGTAATAACGTAAATATGACCAAAATTCGAATTAGCAGCAGATAAAATTATTCGCTGATAAAGTTACTTTTGCCTGGAGGCTGGGAAACGGAAAGCCATTGGATTGTTTCAAAAATGTCAAACATTAAGTGGTACTGTAATCTACTGACAAATCGATTCAAGATGTGCTCAGAACATGAACTTCTTGGAGTTAGTATTTAAGACAACCTGGATGTTACATTAAAAATGGTTTCCTTGTAATTTGGACTCCCATGTTTTATGTTTTCACAAAGACTTAGCTTTATACCAAATAAGGGTTTTGCCTTTAAGCTCTTCCTTGCACGAGCACGATAGAGAGTCATTACTAAAAAAACCAAGGATTTTCCCACAAGTCGTCAAGCCGTCCGTGTGGTGGTAACCGCCCTATTTCGTGAAACTTCGATTCAAACTTTTTGTAATGCATTCCTGTAACAGGTTAAATTGGATATTTCACCACATTCTACAGAATTATGCTATTAACGTATATTAAACACATATTAATACTAAGGTAGGGATTCTACTCGCCCAACTAGTATTATTTTGGTGTCATGTCCGTGATACTGAAGAACTTGACATTGCAATAAATACATAATTAAAACTGTAGCCATTCCATTGTTTGATACAAAACAATAATTATTACTTTATTTGGACGGGAATATTGGATAATGAAAGAGTCTAAGAGTCCATCTACTATATCAATCTACACTAACACTACCTTAAATATCGATTTCTTCTACAACTATGCACTATTTCCAGAAAAATGTTATTCTGGTGATTCTATCTTGGCGAAGCCACATTTAGAGAAAACTTGGATTTTTTGAAAATATATCGATTATGACTTGACAACATCAATTATAACTAATTTCTACCTGAAATACTGAAATCGTTTCAACTTAAGTCGACATTCACAACTCTTTGTATCTTCCTAGAAATCAAACATTGAATAATGAATAAATTAAACTATTTTTAGGCACTCACAGACGCTTCTTGGAAATTGAAATGTCATTAAAAAGTAAACTTCATTTAATGAACCAACTTTCTTCACGTAAAAGTTCCAAATGAAACTGTCGCACGTGTCGAATAAATTATTGTCATCGAGTCTATATATTCTCTTACATTCCAAAATGCAGGGTAAGGGTCTGTCAAATGCAATCAATGTTGGCACTTCTTCAAGGTTGCACTTAAAGTTTTGGATTCAGGCAATGGCAAGTGAGAAGTGACCTTGCCCATTCTATTCTATTCTATAAAACTCGAAATTACTACTTCCAAGTTCGAAGAGGAACTTCCTTATGCCCAAAAAATTAGCTTTAACTTGACAGAGACACAATAACTTCTTCCTGAACTTCACCATTGGAAAGTTACTGTACAACTGAAGAGAAACAGAGTTTCAATAACAAGAGATACTTGCCAGTACATAACATTGTAAGTAGTAAAGTGATTAAGATACTTGTTTGATAACAGAATTGACCGTGGCAATTAAGAATGATGGGTTTTAAAACACAATAGTATAGAAATGTCTAGTACGGATAATCTGTCCGTATCCTACGAGGGTTTGCAGTTGGCACAAACTAACGAAATTGTTACGGAATTAAATAAATTACGTCTTTACATCTCAGACAATTCTCCCTAGGCATTTGTAATAATAATTGTACAGTGCAGTACTTTATTGCAGTATAGTGCGTAGTAGATTAACAATGACGAGGGAAGACAAAACCAGTTTCAGGTGTACAAAACAGAAAGAAAATTGGCCCATCTCTCAAGAGATCTGTCATTCTAAAGGATCTTCAGGTTCTCAGGCACTCGACGTCTCACTATGACTCAATTCGACTCGCTAATTTGCAACTTGCTGACAATAATTGTTGTGAAACTACAAAGGCAATGCCACTACAGGTGAAAGTTACCTATTCAAGCTTTCTTTCAAAATCCACTCTCCAATCCGTTTAAAACTAATCTCCAGTTTTCGTGCAACAACGAATAAGCAACAGTGGAACTCACTCCTTATGAATAATCATGTATATAGAAAATTAAACACTGAAAAATTCAAGCGTCCGCTTGGCCACTTCGTGTTGGTGAGAATTGGGTCTCTCGGACAGACACGGTATCGGTATGACTATGACAGTTGCTTAAATACGATGTTTTCTCCGCTACAGCTTTTCTTTATAGCTAGGCGTAATTTGGAATTGGAGCTACCAAATTCTCCACAGAATATTTGTAATGCCCGTTGCCCGTCCCTAATAAATGGATGTATTTCTTAAAAGATGTCAATTGGATGGACCCAGACTAAATGTGAAAAAAAGGCAATATGCAGAAAACTAATTTGAGAAAACCTTGAATAGGATTAATTTAGATGGTCGCTTACACAAGAGTACACAAAAATACTTTAGTTTGGCCCTCATGAATTCCTCTAGTAGTTGTAGTAATGTATTATAATAAGGTCAATTGAGTAAGAACATCATGAACTAAACTACACGAGGTTGCTCCATTCCATCCATCCATCTTCTACCTCATAACATAACATAACATAACATAACATAACTGGATTTAGATGATAAAACCTCTTGTATCCGACCAGACTGAGAAAATCCCTCAAGGATTCGCTCAATTGATCGGTGTCTGTCCTTCTGGGCCAAGTCAAGCCAAGGAAAGGAAGAAATTTCATATGGAGCGAAAATACTTGAATGCAAGGCAGCTAGCTACCCACATGTATGCATAGTAGCATGTTGAAATCCTTAATCCAGCCTGCCGCAAGCTAAAACTTTTCTAGTTTGTTTTGAAACATGTAAAAGCGAGAATAGAGCACCAGAACGACAAGAAGAGCTCAATTTCTCTCGTCTTCGATTTAAGAATGCTGAACCGTAGCAGATGCTCCATGTCCCTCGTGCCTTTCAACTTCAGGATCTACTCATCTTATGATCTCAGATATTTCCAGTTCCATAATTCCAACAAACTCAGGAATTAGATTACATGAAAGAAATAACCCCAAAAGGGATTCACCGAACATAAGAGCCTACTTTAATTTCACATTTTTGCAATTCAATAAGAGTGTAGTGTACACATCGCCTAACCGACTTTTTAAAAACTTTTTAAAAAGCAGCTCTCCAGAAATACATCCAATTTGATTTTACACTTGTTTGGAGAGGTCAGAGTATTTATGTCAACTCAATCAAGGGTTTGTGGTGAGGAAAAGCGATCGATATCGATGTCGATTCTATTTCAATTTGGATGTCCAAGGATGAATTGCATTACAGCTAATCATAATTTTACCAAAAAAAGTAGGCCACGGATAATAGTAATAAAATTATAATTGCATATTACAACTGACACCTAGAGGCTCAGCATTCAATATTAAAGCGAAAACCAAATGGATCCAGACTTCGGGTAATTGATTTCACCACCAGCTAAAGCAGGGCCGAGTTGCATGGAAAAATGTCAACATATATTGATATATTACAAGCTCACGGAGATATCATGCATTTAAACGATTTTAACGGAAAACGATAGATTGCTGTGCTGTGCAATTGAAAACAGCATGATAGGAAGAGCATAAATACATATGACATATTGGTTTTCCACTTCCCGAGAGAGACGATACGGCATGAAAGAAAATATTGGCGAATAGGAAAAGTCCAGTAACGGGAGCTACGTATTCCTAGTTCCTGAGTAGTGTACGGAAGGAAAAGTTCAATTTCTTTTCGTTTGTTCAGTTCAGAGGTAGACTCCAAGTTTGAGTGCTTCTATTCAATTATTGAAACCCAAAGAAGACCTTGTTGGTTCTTCAGATTTCTCGCCAATTTCAACATTCGCACTTCCACGACTGTAGGTTCAACACTTACCATTACTATGTTATTGCACTGGCAGTTTTGGATGCTATCTCCCCTTGCAGTGCTGTCAATAATTTAGAACATGAATCTACACAGCTGTGCGATATCACCGATGTCACATTTTCTCCGTTACATTACGTTGCCCAAAATTGCCAGACATACTCGTATTGTACTCCACTTAAGTAAATAGCTCACTGTGTCAAGAATAGAGTGTCTGCCCTAAAATTCCTTTATTCTTATTCATACCACGTACCAACAGAATACACGTTCTGTGGTCTATCGTGTTTTTGTCGGAGAATGAGTTAACTTTCCATTTCGGTTGGAGAAGATAAATCGCAGCGGATAAAAACCTTAACCAACAACCAAGTCAACCCAAGGGATTGAACCCTCACCAGACCACACGGAAACGACGGCTACTTGTTTTACACTTACAACGCACTGATTTTGTTTAAGAAAGAGATACAAAATTTAAGCAAAAGATAAAGAACACCAAAGAACATTCGAAATTGTGAGATGTGGAATGAGATTAACGGCTATAGACAGACGTGTCATTTGCTACCTTTCCGTGTTCGGTAGAAAACAAACAAAAGTAGTATTTCGGAAAGTCAATGATTTTCTGACGAAGAAACAGTTGTGTCGTGGACTAACTTCTAGATTCTCGAAATGATGAGAAGAAACAAATACTCGAGAGAATTATTTGGATTCGAAGTTACTTTCAATTCCATTCCAGATTCCAGTCGAAGTCGAAGTAAACAAGTAGACTACACCTACACAAACCATTTCATTTGCTTAGACTAAACCTTCTAGCAACTACTATCTACTACGTAATAACACCATCACCATCCAAAGATTATCAAAACACCAATCTCTATCAGTTTTATTCCGCACTTCCATTCACTTCCAGATTCAGATTCCAGAAATGACGTGTGAGCTCAACCACCTATCTACCCATCTGCTAGGCCGGGCAGTAGCTTCCATTTCATTTCATTGCAAACTTTCCAAAAATAGATAATAGTACACAAATGGATAAAGACGAGGTTAACCAACTTTATACACTTGCATTTGCAATAATAATAAAAGTGGCAAACTCAACTAACCTCATTTAGTTCAACTTTAGTTTAGTACATTTATATCTATTAAAATGTTATTCCTCCCAAGTCCCAATCCCAACATACTGTACATAATCAAATAATTACGGCGTAAAAATATACAGCACACTTGATTATCACGCAAGCCGTGTCTACTTATGGTTTTGCTAGTGGCCAACAAAAACAACCTCACCGAAGACCTAAACCAACAAATTCAACATCTACATTATCAATGACCCTTTCTTTTTCTAACAATGGATCCGCACCATGCAACAAAACAACTACAGACCTCATGCCTGTTTGTGAATGATAATGATAATATCGTGTGTTTGAAACGGTGTGGTGGTCGCAGTCAAGAAATAGGTGGCATAAATGTCTAAACTAACCTAGCCAAGACATAAAGGCTAACTATGTTGGTCTTTGCCAAACCATGTGCGTGTAATTCGTCAAATCAAGGCCGCGTATTTTGCAGTCCACTGCTACTGGCTACTAGAATACAAAACACGCAAAGATTCTCGTATGGTTCACATATAATTCAAGAAATTACTCCCAATTTTAGTCTCGTCCTCGTTTGAAAAATCCCGAACTGACGAGCAAAGGCAGGATTACAAAATACATATCGCAATACTTGCATCAAAGCTTTATGAAGTTACCTCCAAATGGAGTGGCTAACTGACATAAAACAATTATGGTGACCAGTGGAAATTCTTACAAACATTTTGCAGGTCAGGTGTCAGAATAGAACTGATCTATTGATTCATCTGAAGTAGGGATGCGTAAACAATAATAATACAAATAATAAGCTTGGTTCTCTCTCCGTTACCCTGCTCAATGTTGTGACATTGGTGAGTTGGCCGAGCTGT
>JAQFYE010002596.1:0-17562 GCA_034694305.1 Protaphorura glebata
ACCGCACCCGAATCGGTTGAACCGTCTTAAAGATATTTAATTTAAAAAAAGTGGACATGTTTCTGAAACACCCTGTAGTACACTACACTACAGGGTGGCGCATAACCTTTGCTCCCCCCTCGGCAGCCCAAACTGGGGGAGTCGGAAGGAAAGTGAGATATACATTTTGTAGAGAATCTTATTGCGGATCTAGGAAGCCACTCCGATCAAAAATCCATTGCGCGTAGCGGCGCTGATGAGCGTTTAATTAAAAATCGCCATGAAAAGACTACAGAAATTAGGGTTTCCGCTACGAAAACATGCCCAAAATAATTTATTTTCGAAAAATCTTGCCACTTTTTTTCATAAATTTTATGCAATTTTAAAATTTTTGTTTGACCAGTTTGGAGAACAATTTTTCGCTGCCAGGGCATTTTGGTGATAAAAATCAGAATTTTACATCCAAATGCTCTGGCAGCGAAAAATCGACTTTCTCCAAACTGGTCCAACAAAATTTAAAAAAATTGCATAAAATTATTGCAAAAAAGGTGGCATCGACGGATTTTTTGAAAAACAATATTTTGGGCATGTTTTTGTAGCAGAAACCCTAATTTTTGGGGTCTTTTCATGCGATTTTTACTTAAACGCTGGTCAGCGCCGCTACGCACAACGGATTTTCAATCCGAGTGGCTTACTAGATCCGCAATAAGATTCTCTACAAAATGCATATCTCGCTTTCCGTCCGGCTCCCCCAGTTTGGGCTGTCGAGGGGGAAGCAAAGGTTATGCGCCACCCTGTACATTGAGAAAGTCAAGATGGCTCATGACGTCAAAGCGAAATCAGCACAAATTATTCTCATAATACAGGGTGGGTCAAGGATTATTCCCAACTGAATACCTGACCAATTACTGCACAGTTAGTGTCATTACATGAAGCATCCTGCATCAATTCCTATTCTTTCTCTTTACTTTTGAGTTTCGTGAATGCGCCTTAGTTAGTTCTCAAGTCACATCACAGGTATTAGACTATTATTCATGTGCTACATAAATTATTTATTTTTTTGCACTGCTATTATTTGAACAATTTCTCTGCACCACCTTATAAATTACTTGTATTTATGTCCATTTGGGCTCACGCATTCTTTGAGACAACAGGGTGAAAAGAAAATATTTGGAGAAGATCGATAGAATTTAATTTTTAAACTTCACTCCGCTCATTAAATTTGTTACTAATTAAGCATTGAAATATTGAAAGTCATTATATTTGATAAAATTAATTGATGATATGCCTGAAATCATATAAGACAAATATTTGTCCGATCTTGAAGTATGGACTCTCTTGTTATTTTAAGAAAAATCTAGAATCACACGAATTGCGCAATATTTGTATGTTATAAATAAAATTCTACTAGTGCTCTCAAATTGGACTAGTTCGCTAGTTATACATTATATTGTTCTTTAACGTTATGGATGTAATGGTGTATGTGTTGTTCAGTTAAACCGAGTGCTAAATTATGGCTATGGCTATAATGTGAAAATTTGATTGTTGACATGGCTTGTTCATTACCCTTTAGGGGTCGAAAACCTATTAAATTGTTGTCTGATTTACTACAGGATAAGTAGATTCACAATTGTTTTTTCTTCTTTAAAAAGATCTATCAATGGGTGTAATGAATTATTATAAATGATGTCGTCACTAAAGGAGATATTGCATGGGAGAATCACCCCCCGCGATGCGATTTGCCTCAGTGATATAGTGATTTGGCACAGTGATATACTTCGACATGTTGAACAAAATGGCTGAAGACGATTATCCTTAAAAACTCCCAGGTCACCACCAGGGGGCGCCAAAGTTGGGTGTGTCGTTCCCTCTTAACCGCAAAAATGACCCTTACAAAAGGTGTTCCACTCGCTGAGGCGAACAACTTCTCCCTCTGATATTCTTTTCTGCGATCAAAGGTTGATGTCACAGGTCAGGTCAAAATACTGTCTCCTTGACCTGTGACTTCAATCTTTGACCGCAAAGAAAAATGCCAGAGGGAAAAGTTGTTGGTCTCTTTGAGTGGAACAACTTTTGTAGGAATCATTTTTGCGGTTGAGAGGGAACGACACCCAACTTTGGCGCCCCCTGGTGGTGACCTGAAAGTTTTTAAGGATAATCGTCTTCAGCCATTTTGTTCAACAGGTCGAAGTATATCACTGTGCCAAATTTGAGGCAAATCCCACCGGGGGGATTTTCCCATGCACCCGTGGCGACCTCCTTTGGGTGATGAAAGAATTATTCTGATAAAGGAACGCCGTGTGTGTAGATGGAGATTTTGTAATGAACTGAATTGATTGAAATTTAAAGACGTTTTTAGGTGAGGAATTATTGACCTCTATCGGATGGAGTTTTTTTTTAATTTCCACGACGCTTGACAGCATTTGCCATCACATGATATTTGCAATCACTCACTGCGCCAACTGAGGAGCAACGTTGCGGTTGCATTTATGATTTGATGAATGAGTTCAGGAAAAGTACTTTCCGTCAACAGAAAAGGACCGGCACTCCATTCAATGTGACGAGTTGACCTCAATATCAATTTGTTCAGATTACCCTGATGCTTAAGTTCTTGACGACACTTACAAATGTACAATCTAGAGGCACTACCCGTACCCATCATTGTGAAAAGTCAAAAGCAATTTTAAGGACATACAACCCACAACAAAATATAAACAACATTAATACTCCTAATGGATGCACAATGAGGTGAGGCAGAAAATTCCAAATGTGAGCATCATGTGACGTTCTTGGACACAAAAATTCTGCATGATTGCATACACATTGTAGATGATTCGAGCGCACCATCGTGACACGTGGTTGTCATTCCTGAAATACCAACGGAAGAATGCAGTGGCTTCAACACGATCTCTCTTTGATAATCTTACCTGGCGATGAATTCAATCCATTTAGTAGTTGAATTGACATGAACCAGAAAAATTAGAAGAGATGAAAATATAATAATAAAATCCGTCCAATATACAACCAGTATTGTACATCCAATCAATATTTGTACTGTCGGAGATGATCCAAAAATTTTGAAGAAGAAGAGTATTTTCACATCAACATTAAAAACGAACGGGACGAACATAAGGATGAGTATAACGTAGACAAAAGGCATAATTATTAATAATTGGCAGATTGTCTCGAGCCCATCCGTTTGAAACGTTTGTTTGGTTTTTATCAATTTCACTGCAAGAATTTAGGATTTAAGTTTCAGCCATTCTCTCACTATTATTGAACAAGGAAATCACCAGAGGTGAGCCTCCAACTTACAAGGGGAGTGTCAGGGCGGATATTTTTAAGAAAATCTGAAATGCTTACCAGTGAATTCTGATACGATGAGAAATCTGGAATAATATGTCACTCGTCCCACATTTCAGGTCTAGGTCAGCAGTTGACCTTTATTTTTGAATTTTGGATGTGTATTTGTGGATGTATGAAAGCATGACTGTTCTGGGCCTCGTTCGTCTCACTATTCCTCCCGCTCTCGCTCTCTTTCCCTGCGTTGAACAAACTAACGGTCCCGGCCCGACACACAAACACATCCAAAATTCAAATAAAGGTCAACTGGTGACCTAAACCTGAAATGTGCGACGAGTGACATACTTTTCCAGATTTCTTGTCGTATCAGAATTCACTGGTAAGAATTTCAAATTTTTCTAAAAATATTCGCCCCGACGTTCCCCTCGTTAGACCCGTCGTACACTATTTCACACCTATCTCCGTCCTCTGACAAAGTTAAAGATAGTATGCACAAATCAAATACTTTTTTTCGTCTATCTTCGAAAATTTTATCAAAAAAGTTCATCAGGCCACTCCGCCTTTGAAAGTTGAGACATCATGGGTTAAAATGTGAGCCAAATTTTCCATTATTCATTTAGTTTCAATGCCCATTAAATCCATTAATTATTTTCCAAAATCCGAAATAATTTCTTTCTCGAAATTTCGAATCGAGATATTTAGGAATGTAAGAAAAATTTCAGATTTTGAGAAAGAATTATTTTTAATTAAAACAAATTGTGCATTTGATGGGTACCTGACAACAATTACACAAACTGGGAAATAAAAAATATGGCACGCACTTTAACCCATGCCTTTCGAAGGGACTCAGGAACATTTTCGACCAAACTTTCGAAGGTAGGCGAAGAATTAATGCTACATGTACGCAAACTATTTTTAACTACATTTATATCAGGGGAAATTAATTTTTGTGATGAAGTGTACGGCTACATAGCTGGTCTAGGTTGGAGTGTCACCTCGGATGCATCCCTGGTAAGTGTGCTATAACAACTTACCAATTTCCTCATTGCTCGAAATTAAGGCGTTGACCATTATTAACCCATAATCCCTCATGACGAAGACAAACAAACAGACGAAAGTATATAATAATTATTTCAAATGCATTCGAATGGCGGAAAAGAAGACAGTAGGCAAAGTACAAAATAGGAGCTCCACGAACCATTATGTGAAATATGTTTAGAATTTTGTAAGGAAATTTACTAGTTACGCTATTATTTATAAGTCGGTTTTCCTTGGTACTCCATTTTCAGCTGAGAACACGGGTGTAATACCCAGCATTTAATAATAGGCGCAGAACTCTCGACGTACTTATTCCAATCATGGTGGATATTAACCTTAAGTAACAACGGCGTAGACCAAACTGACATCAAAAGTATCCTTTCAGAGTAAAATATAACTGTTGACTTATTGAAATTAAACCAAGAATAACGATGGGAGTGTATCGATCGTTTTTGCAAAACACTCCGGTTTCTGAAATATGTTTGCTCATAGTTCAAGTTCTTTAACTACTCAAACAAAAGTTGGCTGACATAACTAAATCATGGTTTGGTTCTCCGCAGTTACCCGAATCCAGGTTATTTGTTTTGTAAAATGGTCGGTTTTATTAAGCATAGCCTTACTCTTTCATCGGTTTGGTCCGGCCCACATCCATTGCATTTTCGTCACCTAAGCCGGCCCAGCTCTATTGAGGGGAACGTCAGGGCGGATATTTTTTAGAAAAAATTAAGAATCAAATTTTGATAGCTGATGCGATGAGAAATCTTGAATGGAGGGTCACCCCACCCACATTTCGGATTTAGGTCAGTAAAGTTTACCTTTGTTACGAATAAAGGTAATAGATGCGTGAGTAGAATGGCCGTTCTATCTCGTCTCCGTTTTCGCCTCGCCGTCTTTCGCTTGCTCAGTAAGTGACGGAAGGGGAGAGAAAGTGTGAAGTGAAGAAACGGGGGGCGAAGGACAAAGGATAACGTACGGATTACGGATAAGGGCCAGACTCATCAACACTGCCACAGTTGAACAAAATTCACCTTTACTGACATATACCTGAAATGTGGGTGGAGTGACCCCCCATTCAAGGTCACTCCACGAATTCACTGGTAAGAATTTCAATATTAAAAAAAAAATATCCGACCTGACGTTCCCCTCGTAATACCTTCTTGAAATTCAGGCCCAGCGGTGAGGTCCAGTTAAATTATGAAAACTGGAACTCCATCCACACGATACACAAATATGCCTGAACATATTTGATTCAAATTTCATATATATAATATTTACAATGCTCAGGTTCTGCAGTAAAAGGGCAAAAATATTTGAGAAGAAGAAATATCTTTAATAAGATCACTGCCTTACAATTAAGGTTGCCTTTCAGCACAGTATACAGCCAACAAAATGATTTTAAAAAATGGCACATCAGTTTCAAATAATAATAATGGGTTATAAACATAAATGACACGTAAGTTGTAATGTAATGTAAGTTGTTTCGTACAAAATGTTAAAAGCTATTTTAATGAATTTATATCCAGTAAGAGGTTTTATAGTCGGGACGTTAGTAAAAGGAAACCCTAAATGACAGGTTGCGCAACGTATTAACGCCAAATGATTTCCGCCAATGTGCCTGCGTCTTCAATAGAAAAGCACTTCATGAAAACACTTTAACCCATGAGTTGTATAAAGTTTAAGAATATTATAAATTGTTAATCGGCTTTTAATAGATTTTTACTTTGTCACATCCGTAAGGATTATCACTTTATCTTTTACTTTTTTACATACAATATTTATATACGAAACACGTTTTACAAGGTAAGCGAACGTATTACGAACTCCACAGTTCTTTATTTCCAAGGATATATAACGAAAATTCCATCACCTTAGTGACAAGACAGTCTTTCCAGTATAAACTGTAATAGTTCTAAGAATTCGTAAACTTGTACTTTTCCGATAAAATTCAAATGCTCCAGTCTGAATTCTCAGTGGTCTACAAGACTTTAAATACTTATGAAGTAAGATTTGGGCATTGACACCTTGTTTACTTTGCCATTTTTTAGCAAAACTTGATGACAATTCATAGACGTTTCCTAGCTGATTATAAAAGAACAACTGGTAAATGAAAGAGAAGGCAGAAATGAGACCAAAAGAAATTATGCCAATTCCAAGTTTGGAATAATGCTCAAGGAAAATGAAATTACTGGACACATTGAGTGCGGCTAAAATGACTTTCAATGTTGGCATCAACATGTCTTGAGCCACTGCATTGAATTCGGACAAAAGTACTTGAAGACATCGATAAGTATGTAACGCAGATCCTGGTCGTCTTAGTCGGTCCACTGTCCTTGCGTCCTTTGCATTAGGCCTGTCAATAAAATTTAATAAGATCCAGTCGGAAATATGACCCACTTTTGTGCAACTGTCCCAATTTACTCCACAGGAGGACGTTACCCCGAAACTATTATATTCGAACTTACCTGATTTCCTTTAAAATAATGAGAAGTACGTTGATAAAAATGAGTCCAATAAAAAGTGCGAACAATATGATAATCCAGCTTCTGTACATATTCAGTGCAAGAAGAATCCCAACCAGGGCTACTAGTTCACGAGATGGCGTCATGAAGGGAAATACGAACGTTATATATTGCATCCGACCCGGTTCATAAAAATAGTAGCAAATGAACGCTGTTGCGAGCGCTGGTTGTGTTATTCCAAATATAATGCAACATTTCATTATGGATTCGTAGCGTTTGTGCCGTGTTCCGGAGAATTTTTTCAACCCAAAGAGTGCTGCGTTAAAAAAGGTCAAATTAGGGTCAAATTAGTATAGGGGTAATATTTTGCGGTATACAATACCTTGAAACTCCTGCGCATATCCAATGATGTGATTAACGGCTGCTACTGATTCGTCAGGTTTAAGATATAGAATACAATGTAATAGGCTCGGAACAAGAAATCCTATTCCAGATATGACGTGTAAAATCAAAATCACGTAATTGCTCTCATGAACGTATAAAAGCCACAGAAGACGTACAATTTGGATGAGTGCCGTAGTTATTGTCAATGAAACAATTATTAACCAGATTAGAAACTTCATCTTTGATTTCGTTGTCGAAAGTCGTTGAGTTTCGGAATTAAAATCGAATGGAATCGTTGATGAATAGCAGGCGAGCTGCGTGCTCCAACAAAGTATCTTGAGACACAGTGGGGAAATCATACTTCAAAATATTCTTTTACAGTATTATGTTTCTTATTTCATACTCTAAGTAAATAACGATCCTTCGTATTTCGGCTAAAAATACAGCAATTCTGCTAGGTGTGTGTGGAGAGACTGAGATTTCCCGAGCGAATTACCTGTTCAGTTTATTTCATGGGCTTAGATTTGAGCTATAAAGTAGCCATTAAAAACCTAGCAGCTTTTAGAAGAAAACATGACATTCCTCCATGTACTGTTGAATAATGTACGGCTGTTATGCTCAACAAAGTAAACAACTTTAATGTCTATTTCAAAATATAGTAAAGTCGGAAGTATTCAATCAGACTGCAAGGAAATGTTGTAGTCCAGAAATACAGGACAGGAAATATCTAACGTAACAACTCCAATTCCAGCAATGAAATCATGTAGTCTAGTTTGAGACGTTGCTTTGACAATCATCCATAATTGATATCTCCATTTGGCTCAATACCAAGCTCATTCCAGGTTTCGGTGACATGAAAACACGGTAGTCACAATAACGTTAATCGTTTCCAAAACGTTACGGTATGTACCAAACAATTTTGATATCCGCTTTATCCTTAATAGAGAAACTGGGGAAATTTTAGGGAATAACAAATATTTCATATTCCTCGGCACTTCCTCGAATTGAAATGATGTCACAATTCGATGAGTGTCTAAATAAATTATTTCCTACTACCGTGAAACCAATAATTTATCAAGTTTTCTTGAAATGACTTAGTATATTTATTATTAATGAACTGTTGTTTGTGTTTGGATTGAACTATGGTTTAAAATTAAAGTATCAATGTGATTGATTTGTAAAAAAATTTGAAATAAGAATGGCAATACAAGTGGCGACTGAGTTAAGCGTAATGGAACTTGACATTAAGATGGCGTAATAATTTCAGTTCCCCTTGAATCGTCGGATACCCCCCTTCCATTTCGATCCAGGTTTTATTACATTCACCTCATGATTTCCCAAACCCACTAGCCTCAATAAACCAAAAATGCATTGCTGAAATTGAAATACTCAGTAAAATTGCCATGAGTATAGATAGGAACAGATTGCTGGGATCGAACAATACAATCGATCAGTAGGTGCCAAAAATGATCGAGCAGAAACCTCTAGACGAATGAAGTCTCTGATTGAACGATTTACCGGCAGTTTTGATATTCTTTGTTGACTGAGCTAAAATATTGAGCTTCCCAGGTAGGCGAACTGTGTCATAATGGACATCATGAAAACACCATTTCCAAACCGCATTCCAAATACTAACTAAAGTAAAAAAAATGGGATTTCATGCAAAATTGTGTTGTATCCAAGGTATCTTTCGAAGTATAATGGAAATGTAAATGCGGTATAAAACAATTTGACAGAAACATAATCCCTAACAATATTGAATGCCCCAGCGCGACGGAAGTCAGTACATTGCGTTGTACGCTTTCATCACGAGTGATCGCTTCAGTTCTATCTCTTTCTGACCAAATATGCACAGCAAAGTAAATGATTGTACAAACAAAGTAAATACACGGTCACTTTTTCGGGTTAAGAACTCAAATATTAAAATTGGTAAGTCCTACCTTGTAAGATTTTATCAACTTTGAAGAACCGACTGAGACCATAGACAGCACCATTTGCGTAAAAGTTCACATGGAGAACAAGTATAGTTACACTGAAGAGACATATAACATAAAATAGGTCGAGGAGAGGTTGCCTGTAAGGTAATCCGGTCGTCAACTCCAAATGGAAAATTTGACAATGAATATCAAATCTGGGAACGGTAAGGTAATAAGTAGTAATCAATTCAACCAGCGTTCCAGTCTGTACTTTGGTGGATAAATTCTATGCTTCCATGATTAAAACGAAAGGTAGAACGCTAAACAAGCCTGTCACCCGTTATCGCGTATCTAGAGACCTCCAAGTCGTTTCCGTCAACATGTTGAGGTCACCCGTAGAACTGATAGTTTGTCAACCGCAGCCAGCGGAATTACTTGTGCCTATCAAAGGATATCGCAGCGGGGGCATTGGAAAATCCCCTCCTGCTTGATCTGCCTCAAAGGATACCGCACAAAGGGCATGGAAAAACTCCGTTAGCTCATTCTTTGATATGTTGTAGCCCTTGACATACTGAACAACTTTTGTGAAGGACCGAACCCGAAAGGTCACTCCCTGTAACCTCCAGAGGTCACCAAAGTTGAGATATCGGTTCCTTTATAACCGTAAAATAACCCCTACAAAAGTTGTTCCACTAAACGGGACAAACAACTTTTTCCTCTGCGGTCAACCCCCGAGGTCACAGGTCAAAGTCAACTTTTATTGCCTCACGTAGACCTTGATCTGTGACCTCGGGGGTTGACTGCAGAGGAAAATGACAGCGGAAAAAGTTGCTCGCCTCGTTGAGTGGAACAACTTTTGTAGGGGTGATTTTTACGGTTATAAGGGAACCGATATCTCAACTCTGGTGACCTCTGGAGGTCACAGGGAGTGACCTTTCGGGTTCGGTCCTTCAAAAAAGTTGTTCAGTATGTCAAGGGCTACAACATATCAAAGAATGAGCCAATTTTAACGGAGGGAGTTTTTCCATGCCCTTTGTGCGGTATCCTTTTTGCACACTAACATATTACGACCAAACAAACCAAATAGCTAAAAACGAAGAGCCATTAAAAAATCAGGGTCACTCCCAGGAGGCGTCAAATTTGGAGTCTCGTTTCCGCATAACCAAAAAATGACCCCCAGAAAAGTTGTTCCATTCACTGAGACAAGAAACTTTGCCGTCTGGTACTATTCTCTGCGGTCAAAGGTTGAGATCACGGGTCCAGGAAGACATTTAGCGTCTATAGTGATAGATATAAATCAAAAGGTCTCCTTGACCTGTGGCCTCAACCTTTCACTGCAGAGAGAAGTGCCAGTGGGAAAAGTTGTTTATCTCAGTAGGTGAAATAACTTTTGTAACGGTCATTTTTGCTATTATGAGGGAGCGAGGCATCCAAATTTGGCGCCTTTGGGCTAATCGTCTCCAGTCATTTTGTTCAACAGGTCGAAGTATATCAATTTGCATAATTTGAGACAAACAGAAGGGCATTTTGCCCCCGCTGCGATCTCTCTTATCGATTTCCATGAGTGGGTTGATGTCCATCTGGACGTGAGTTCACCCGACAACCGTATTGCGCATGTTCCAGGGTTTATGTAAAAGTATGTTTCTCAGTCATAATTAGTAAACGTCTCAAATCAGTCGTGTTTTTATAATAGTACCCTTTGATTCTATTTGCCATCCGCCTTAACTTCATCAGAACTGGAATAACGTCTTTCCCAGACGTATTGAGAGAAAATTCGAAGAAAATCTAAATCACTGGAAGCCGAGTCTGGACTGATCTCTGGCTGCCGAAGTTCCACAAAATCTGGCTTCCTTATAGCAACATGTACAATATATGGTCGGGTAAAAGAACTAGTTCTTCGCTCATCATCTCATCACCTCGACTAGAAAATGGTGGTAAGATAACGAAACAAGCGCATCTCTGAAAGAGTAATTCTGTTATGATATGATATGGATAAGACGTCAATAGTGCTCGGATCGAGTCGAGTCGATTTTCGGCCCAACTCGACTCGAGAATATTAAAAATTGCGAGTCGAGTCGGAAGGCGAACTCGACTTGACTCGACTCGACTCGTAACTCGACTCGACTCGACTCGTAACTCGACTCGACTCGACTCGACTCCAGATTTTTGAGTTGGACCGTCAAATCAGTACTACGTAAGGAAAACCGAGAAAAAAAAGAATTTCCTTTGTCCAGGGTTTGTAATTACCAGGTAATTACATACAATTACAGGTAATATGGTAATTAGCTGGTAATTACAAAAGAATGGTAATTTTAAATTGTTTTAATTGGCAGGTTTTTAGTAATACTTACCGTTTATAATCAAGGTATTTACAGATAATTAACGGTATTCGCCGGTAATTACCACTTTGGTAATTAAAACCACCTGTAACCATTACTCGGCGCTTGCATACAGACACCGCACGTTGGCTCGGTGCGCTGCGCACGGGGTGGTAATTACCAATGCATGGTTTTAAATTAACTGTAAATACTGACGAACACTCGTGAATTGTATGTAATTAACCTCGAAGGACGAAAATATAGTGGTTTGAGAATAAACATTACCCAATGATTCTACTTTGACCTATCAATGAATTGCGTAGTTGTAGCAATAGCAGAACTCAACTCGAAAAGATCGAGTCGAATCGAGTCTCGAGTCGAGTCATACTTCAACTCGACTCGACTAGTGACTCGACTTAAAAATTTCGAGTCATGAAAATGTTCAACTCGACTCGAAATTTTTTGAGTTTAACTCGACTCGATCCGAGCACTAGACGTCTATATTTGCACTGAAATGAAACGACGATTAAATATATATACCCGACAAGCCTTAAATCTCAAAATATCGTAGTTTGATTATAGAAGTTTAGAGCATAAATTAAAAAACAGTTGCGCCTGCGACCGATTATTCACATATTGTCCGATATGTTTCAAAGTTGGAAATTTCAAAAAGAAATGTATCATGGGTATCATAGAGTCGAAATGGTTTACAGGTGTTCCCTTCCATACAAAAGTTTGAAACTTACCTTCTCTACTATATTCTGGGTACGAAGGAAGAGTTAGAATAAACCGAATATTAATACATTTATTTGAATAGTACAAAAAAGCACGAAAGACGCGGCTGGAAATTCATAACTGACTCGTCGACTTTCTTTTCGTATATTTGTTATATGATAATAAGATTATATATATTATACTATATATATACATAATAATATATAACTCCATATCTCTAAATACATGGCCTCCAACATATACATTCATTTATTATGTTAATTTGTACTTGAATTACTATCCTCATTTCTAGATTGGAAGTAGGAAATGATATCTTCCTGTAGATTTTTCTCGCTGCATAGTAAGGTGTCGCACGTGTCCGCATTTCTCCCTTTGAGGATGAGCAACCCTTCTTGACTCTTCATAACATCTGTTTTATAATTAAAATTATGTTCCCTTAAGATCTCCCACCTTTCTCGGTACTGTCGATCTTTTCTATCACCATGGTAATAATGACTTATAGTGACGGGGACATATCCAAGAATTGACTTAGAAATAGCACCCAACTTATTAAAAATCATCTTTGAATTTTTTTCTGTGTATTTTTTAAACTCGGAGCTCGGTGGACGACTCCACGGGTGGTATGTCTTAATGCGTTGAACAGAATTTCTAAACAACATGTCTCCGCCACCAAGGATGGCGTAGTCCGGAAGTCCGTTGATTTTTCTGAATGTTTCGACAGCCATTGCGTAACCATATCCGGGAGACGCATACGACTTACTCTGAAATCCTCCTCCCATGGGTTTCTTATGAGCAATATGGTATCCTACGGAATGATGAGTGCTTCTAACTTCCTGATCAGGTCCCAAAGTTTTCATCGTCTCAAAAATTTGGACGACAGAATAATTCTTTAATGCTTCTATTGTGACTTCAATCCAATTATTTCGATGGAAATGAATGTCAGCATCTAACCAAGCAACCCATTTGGCATGAAAAGGTAAACGAGACACCGCGATATTGATCAAATTCTCCTTCATCCAATAAACAGATTCAGATTTGAGTTGAATGTGGAAGGGATTGTTTGGATCAGTCACTTGGAACTCATGTTGATTTAAACTAGGGAAAATACATTCGATCGTGATCAGTTGTGCACCAGTTTCTCTCATGTGGCGTGTGAAGTTGTGATACAAGTCATATCGACGTTGGTAAGACGCTGGGTTGAAAATGGTCGTGATGACGTAGAATTTCTCCTTTTCCGAGTCGTTTATCATAGATGGTGGAAGAATGTGGTCTAATTCTGTGACGGGATTAGATTCCATTTCATTTTTTCCAGTCGCACAGATCTGCAAATTGATTATTCAAATTATTTCATAATTTTGTTGAAAACTACACCAGAATTATGATCTTCAAGTTAAAAACTTACTGGCAATATGATAGACGGAGTAAAGGCAGTGACCAGAAACACCCGTAGATAATACTTCAACATATTTTTGGAAATACACAATGCTTTTCCCAACACTAGAATCTGACTGAACTCATGTAATTTGTTAATTAGAACTAATTAATAAGAGGTTTCTCTCTCAAACCAGGTCGCCATACGGTATTGAACATTTGTGAATTAATTCGGAATTGTTTTGCCAACTCTTTCGCTTACTGTGGCCAAGTAGCCAAATCAGTCTATCTGGCAAACTTTCACTGCATTGACTTGGAAATCGAATATAGGAGGGCAAAACCCATTCATGAAATATATTCAAAATCATCTGTGGAGATCTGATTACAACAATTGAAGGACAATATTCCACCACCAACTGATATCTCACTAACGGCAATTTTTCACAAAACTAATTTCGAACAGTTACATAAGTCAACATGTATGGAAACGGCAATACGAGCTACCATGATATACGTCGGGTTAAGTCCTTTCAGCAAGATGCATGTCGCATCAGGCGATTTATAATATTTTTAATATTGAAGGACTGTAATAGTAATGAACCATTCTGTGTCAGTTTGAAACCTAGCTGTTGACTAGTATGTTTTCTTTAGCTGTGGTTAGATGAGTGATTTGAGACAAAGATAAGATTACCAATGTATGGTTGGGGTGGAATTAGACCAACTTAAAATTCCCAGCGTAATGTTGTACAATTATTTATTTACTTCTTTATATGCTGACAATTCTAATGACTGAAAATAAAACCACGACTCAACTTGACTGAAAATCAGCTGAACTAAAAGTCAGGTGCATTTATCTCGTTTCCGGCTTGAGAAGTAAAGTACACTAAAAGTTAATTATCGTGAACTCGGATCGTGAACTTGTCACACACGTTACGAGAGTATTTGTATGTCTAATGTCAATTTACATTCTGTCTCTAAATGCGTGTATACATTCATTTATAATATTCATTAGTATTTGAATTAGTGTCCTCTCTTCTAGATTGGAAGTAGGATATAATATCTTCTTGTAGACTTTTCTCACTACGCCGTAAGGTGTCGCACGTGTCCAAGTCGTTTTTCACTTTGAGGATGAGCAACCCTTCCGGACTCTTCATAACGTCGATCTCGTAATTAAAATTGTGTCGAATTAAAATTTCCCACCTCTCGCGATACTGTCGATCTTCTCTATCCCCGTGATAATAATGACTTATAATTACAGGCACATATCCACAAATTGGCTTACCAATAGCACCCAAGTTATTAAAAATCATCCTTGAATTCTTCTCAGTGTAGTTTTTAAACTCGGAGCTTGGAGGACGACGCCAAGGGTAACCTCTTGTAAAGCATTGAACCGAATTTCTAAACAGCGTGTCACCCCCACCCACCGATGGCGTAGTCCGGAAGTCTATTGATCTCTCTGAATGTGCTGACAGCCATTGCGTAACCATATCCAGAATGTCCAAACAATTCCGCCCAAACACCTCCCCAGACTTTCTTTTGAACAATATAGTACCCTAGGGAATGATCAATTCTTGTAACTTCCTGATCCGGTCTTAAAAATTCCACAGTTTCGAACATTTGGACAACAGAATAAATCTTCAATGCTGCTATTGTGAGCTCGATCCAATTTTTCTTATGAAAATAAATGTCGGCATCTAACCAAGCAACCCATTTGGCATGAGAAGGTAAACGAAACACCGCAATATTGATCAAATTTTCCTTCATCCAATAAACAGATTCAGATTTGAGTTGAATGTGGAATGGGTTGTTTGAATCGGTCACTTGGAACTCATGTTGATTTAAACTAGGATTCAATCGTGATCAGTTGTGTATCAGTTTCTTTCATGTGGCGAGTGAATGTGTTGTACAAGTCATATCGGCGCTGGTAAGACCCAGGGTTGAAAATGGTCGTGATGACAAAAAATATCTCCTTGTCAGAGTGATTTACCATATACGACGAAAGAATGTCGTCTGGTAGTGTCAGGGAATCAGATTCCACTTCATTCTTTTCACTCGCATAGATCCAAAAGTTTATTATTCAATTTATTCCTTACTTTATCTTCGAAACTAGATCAAAATTATGATCTTACAATTAAAAACTTACTGGCAATATGACTGATGGAATAAGGGCAGTGACCAGGAACACCCAAACATAACACTTCAACATTTCTTAGAAATACACAACCCTTTTTCCTAACACCTCGATCTGACTGAGCTCATGCCAACTTGAAATTGGTTAATTAGAATAGAACTCCTAATTAATATGAGGATTCTCTCTCGAACCAGGTCGCCGTACGGTATTGCACATTTGTGAATTAATTTCAGAATTTTGTTGAACGAGTTTTCAGAACTCTTTTGCTTATTTTGCACAAGTATCCAAATCAATCTATCTGGTATACTTTCACTGCACTGCCCCAGTTGGAAATCAAATAAAGTATGGCCATATCTACGTAAATTTAATACTATATACAATATTCATTACCTCAATTCGTTTACAGCTTAAAAAAAAGAAACAAACAAAGAAAAATTTGGTTAATTTTCTTTAATTAATTAATTTTCTCAGTTTCCGCTTTGCAAAGCCGCTTTTTTTTTATAAAATATTCAATTGTTGCCTTAACTACCAAAATTTAACATACTCACAAATGTTATCAACAAAAGACAAACTAGAAACAGGACGGATGAAATTCCAAAAGAATCAGCTTTGCTTTCAAACATTACCTCCACCTTAGACCAAGTCCCATTATGGGGTTGTGGCGTTATACCCAGAATATGCGTAAAAACCTGATATATATCCACCATATCAATAGGCGGAACTTTGACCCCTTTCTTGAAAGCGGGACCTCTTGCAAAAAAAATAGTTCGCATATCAGTGATATCAGCATATCCATGAACGCCAAAACCAATTTTGCTACTTTCATTATGAAATGTTCGGGGAATCTGTTTCCAATTCGCGCTGAGACCCTGTATATAATAACCAGGTTTTGCTACGACCAGAATCGGGGCGACTAAATCATTATGTTTGTAATGATATCTCTCTGGAATTTCTTCACGCTTGTATACATCAACTCCTGGCATATTATCTTTTAAGTTCTGGTACATACTATCAGGATAAATTGGAAAAATGCAAGTGAACGGGCCATAATCCACTACAATGGTCACGTCATCGGAATCCAAGTAGTCTTGAAGTTTCACAGCGATGAAGTCTCTTGCTCTTGTCATCCCATGGTCTCCAGTGATAATAATATTGACACTGTCTTTTGGTACAGTTGCCAAGAATTTCTTGAACACGTGGTTCAGCTCTTTCATGGCCAGTGCCATCTCTGGGGAGTCTGGTCCGAATTTATGCCCCACTATATCAATTTCGTCTCCATGAATCATCAGAAGATCAATACCGTTCTCAAAGTGGAGCTTATAGGATGTTATTTCCAATGTTTCTTGAATGGCTCGAATTCCGTAAGTCTCTATACGTGGAGTAAGATGTGCATTCGTCAAATTGAGGTAAATAGCTCTTGTGTAGGGTATATTCCTCGTAGAAATAGACCATAATAAGTTATGATTTGACATATAATATTATTAATAGGGTACCTTTATAAGGTGTACATTCCCCATTAGGAAACACGCCATGGAATGGAATATCACATCGACTCCAGTGTCTTTGGAATATTTTCAATCCCGCTTTACTCGCGGTCGTCCAGATAGGTTCTGATGACTGCCACCATATTGGATTCCCATTCCCTGTTTCCGTCATATCACCCAGAGTAAACTTATCTCCTGAACTTATATTGTACATTGTATTTCCAAGCAATCCGTGTGTTTCTGGGTAAACTCCAGTACTTAATGTTGTCCATCCAGAAAAAGATGAAGATGGGAAGATAGGCTCAACCCAATCGGCTTGAACGCCTTCCGCCAGGAATTCAGCAAAACTATCCATATCCATCTTGTTGGTTGCGACAATATCAACTACAGGGCAATTTCATTTTGGCTCGGGGGATTTTCCACACCCGTCATAATGTCAATTTT
>JAQFYE010002597.1:0-17560 GCA_034694305.1 Protaphorura glebata
AGGCAAGGGTCGAAGGTCATCTAGGGGTCTCTGTTCTAGATAATTTGGGTGGACCACCACCCGATAATACCAAATGCCCAAATGAAGAAGAGGATGCAATGAGTCAAAATTAATGTCCCAAAGAATTACAATATAACCTAAGGAATAAAACAAGATTTCTCACAATTGTATTTGTGTCCAACGCATACTTTACTTGATCTTTTCTTAGTTTTACTAACTAACTGAAATAAGTGGCCGGGCGGAGCCAAGTCGAGATTGTCCCCTAATATATTTCATTCATTTTCTTTTTAACCCAGCCATTTGGCTGGGCTTTTTGCTAGTTCAAAATAAATAGGAAATTGGATTTTCACGACACTACACCACTTAGACAAACAAGAATATTATCGTTAGCTGTGACGAATCATCTATTTTTGTACCTACTAAATATGCACAGCATTGGTTCATCCACAATTACCATTTTGCGTCATGGCTCCCCGCTCCCGGTTAGGTTAGAGGTATCCACAAAAAACTGGTGCGTACTACGATACGACGGTGTGCGGTTAGATTGGCTAAAACGAAATTGTCTAAAGTGAAGTTCTTATTACTTCTAAAACTTACTAAAACAAATTCCAAATTGGCAAATTCAATTTTTTGTGATGTACAAATTGGCAAATTGGCTTGACTAAGTTCAGAACCAGAAATCAGTCATCAGTTCTCTTTTGCTCCTCTTCCTTGTCAGTCATGACGGATTGTTTAAACGTCAAATATTTGGGTTGTGGCAGAGGCAAAATTACATTTAAATTAGCCACCCTGAAAATTGTGTCAACAAGATAATGTCCGCCGGTGGTCAACCCAGACTTTGGACAAAAAATACAGACGAATGAACCACCATATTCAGAAAATATGCAAATTGTACAGACAATAGTCGAATTTTTCTTCATTCAAGAAATGGATTCAAACACTTGCTCTACTTGTGCCCGACCAATTTAATGATTTGAATTTGATTTGTTATACTTACTCTTCAATTTTCCTTCGATTTTGACTTATTCACTAAATATTCACTTTTGCCAATTTGTACATCTCGGTTTTCATAATTTGCCAACTTCGTTTTAGGGGTCAAAACTTGGGCGAAATTGGCGAATTTTTTTTTTTCCAATTTCGTTTTAGCCAATCTAACATGGAATCGATACGACACGTAGAGAGAATTTAATCTGAACAAATAAAAAACTATAGAACTGACGATACAATGCTTTATCATGTAAATCGCGCGCACACGCACGGTACGGTGCGTACATAAAAATATTTGAAATATTGAGGTTAAATGAAATTTCCAGGAATACCAATCCCAATAGGTCATTTATTCATTAAAATCTTAACTGAAAGTTCTGAGAATTTTAAGAATTAAATTTCCAAATGACGGTCAAGCTGCTAAACTTTTCGCGAATTAAGAAACCAAAGTCCGTAAAATAAAATATTTTACATTTGTTTCCCATAGGCGCGGGAATGGACACGTTAAACTCTTTGTGAGTAATGTATAATGTAAGACTAACGCTGAATCGGTCAAAGGTCAATTTCATAGAACTATGAATATGAAATTGACCTTTGAGAACTTTCTCTTAACTAATCAATCCATTCTAAACTCAGAAAGAAATGTCAAATTTATTGTAGTCCTTTATGCTCGAAAAAGAAATCCCCCTTGTGGGAAATAGCAATAAAGTCATTGGCTGTGTGAAAATGATATTCTATTCTCACTTCTAATGATATCTTCTTCTCACTTCTTCAGGCGGGGTCAACTTTAATAATTAGGACAGGGTGAAAGGCTGTGCAGGGGTCCTACAATTACGATTGAACTTTTATAACCATAGGCTTTAATATTTTTGTAATTGAGAGATAATTTCAATTCGGATTCCCAACCTTTTATGTCCTTTAATTTTCTTACAGACCTTTCGTGGGAAGACCGGCACCTGGGGACTGTTCGAATCCGATTTGATCCAAAATTCATTTACACTAGAGTTGATTTTTTCATAAATACCTTTTTCTTTCGTGGGAAAACCGCTAATCCATGTATAGGGAATTTTATGAAGACTCGTTGGATTAGTCGAAGGTGAGAAAATCTTGACAAATTGTCAACGACTATAGACGGAACGGGCCTATGGAAATTCGAAGTCCCTCTGGCCTTAACCAACCGGTTGCGAATCGTGTCGTAAAAATGAAATCTGATGTGATCGTAAACATTAACCCGACTTGTCCTTATAATTTCAGAATGCCACTCACTCCCTCAAATCTTCGTCTTGTGAAGATAGCTTCCATCGGAGGTCTTTTCGTTTCCGTGACTGGATACTACATGAAATATTTGGTGGATGAGAAACTTCGGAAATCTGATTATTACTTGAAAGCGGCTGCTCATGTCCTCGCACATCGTCCCCTAGTAGAATTTTTGGGTGAACCAATTAAATTCCGAAATGCAGATTTATCGGATATCAGTCGGAATTATACCGTTGGCGAGACAGAAGCTGTCTTTGAAATTCCTTTGAGTGGATCACAAAAGTCTGGCATAATGCATTTTAAAGCATTGCGAACACCTGACGACACCCTGGACGCTAAAGCTCCAAAAGAACCACCCAAACTGTCCTGGAAAGTTGTTAAGCTTGAAGTATCAATCGATGGCAGACCCGGAGAAAGAGTTTTAGTACCTATTAAACCTTTGAATGCATGTATTAAATCTATACCACAACCACAGTCACCATCGCCAGTGACAAATCAGATCGAAAGTTCTAAAACAAATGTACAGAATAAAATATAATTTATCTACTGTTGTAGCAATTTACGTAAACAATATGTAAATATTTTATTTGAGTCCTCTGATAGATTAGTACATAGTGCAGTATCATTTATTCTTGGAATAAAGGAATAGGCGTACCCGGTTGTCGTAGTGTAGTTCATTTCACTTTGACCTAACTTTTAGACGAATTACATGATTTTTCGAATGTTTCGCTTATGTTACTTCTGGGGTTACATAATTGGATAGCTAGTGAAGTTGCACTTAGATTAATTAAATTATGTATAGGTAACTAGATTAATGTTGCATTTTTGTATGGCCAGGTTAGTATGTTGAGACGGAATTGGTCAGAGAACACAATTTATATCTCCGTGTGTGTAGTCGCTATTTCCAAATCGTCATCTTTGGCCTCTTCGAATTCATCCTCATCCGTCTCAGTAGAGGAAGCGGATGATCTCGCCCTCGGTTCACCAGCACCAATTTCTTTTGATACACTAATATTGGCATTTACGTCTGCCTTCACATTTCCAGTAAAGTGAGCCACAATCATGTCTACAAGATCTTCCAAGTCCTAAAAACAAGAATTTTAAGAATTAAATTTCCAAATGACGGTCAAGCTGCTAAACTTTTCGCGAATTAAGAAACCAAAGTCCGTAAAATAAAATATTTTACATTTGTTTCCCATAGGCGCGGGAATGGACACGTTAAACTCTTTGTGAGTAATGTATAATGTAAGACTAACGCTGAATCGGTCAAAGGTCAATTTCATAGAACTATGAATATGAAATTGACCTTTGAGAACTTTCTCTTAACTAATCAATCCATTCTAAACTCAGAAAGAAATGTCAAATTTATTGTAGTCCTTTATGCTCGAAAAAGAAATCCCCCTTGTGGGAAATAGCAATAAAGTCATTGGTTGTGTGAAAATGATATTCTATCCTTACCTGCTTCTTTTTCTTTCCGCCAGCACTCAAGCCAACCATGGTTAGAAGTCCATCGCGAGACCCAGTCTCAAATGTTTTTCGAACACTTTCGTAATCAGTCTCTATCTCAATCAAATAACGACGGAGAAGAACTGCTCGGCTACGTTCCTTTGGTCCTTTACGAATTTGTGCGACGAAAATTGGACGCAATGAGTTGACTTTTTGTGACAACACAATCTGTTTTTCCAAGTTGACTAATTCCTACATTTCAGATCAGATCATTAAGATTATTAAGATACTTTCACTTTATTGTCTCAGAAAAAGATAATATTTATTTTTAGTTTACCTCTTCTTTTCTGGTTACGACATTTTTAACCATATCCGATGAAATTTCACCCTCAACGTCGAACATTTTAGCCATCACTTGGTAAGTCAATTGCGCCCGCCTCTTCGCAGTTTCAAGTATCCTTGAATTTAATTTTTCCTCGTCGAATTTCAAAACTGCTTGTAAATTAAAAAAAATAGTTCAGAGCTCTTTCACTTATTCCATTCCTACAATAACCTCCAAATTCCAAATGTACCCTTGCGAAGTAGAGCCCTCAGAGAGCCTGAGCGGTCCTTCTGCTCGAGATGATCCATGGCGATAGTGTGGCAGTTAACGAACCCTTTGACAACAGCAAAGAAGCTATCGGTCAGCTTGTAACGTCGTAGGGCTTCCATGAAGAATGGAATTATGTTGGTCACGTGGTTGTCATGATATGCCAAAATAACACCGTCCGGGTTATCCTTTGATACTTTTTTCATCCACTCGATGAACTCATTTAGAGTTGAGTACTCACTCTTTGTCCTTAGCGTTTTCATGGAACGAACATCTTTTAAGACTCGATACCGTCTGAAATAAAACAAAATTAGAGTATTTTTAGTATTTTAAATCCGTGTCGTAAGCATTTCAGTTTACTGCAAAATATGAAAAACAGTGAATTGATATTGAATGCCACAATGCCAGGCACAACGTTGGCCAAACGCAATATTACTCCCAAAACATAGTGGGAACGCATTAAAAGTCTAGTTAATAAATTTCCCTCATTTTCTGGGAAAAATAACGAACATAAACATCTGGCTTTTGCAGAATCGTTCTCAGCGAGCCAGGAATGTCAAGATTGAAGTGAAACAGGGTTGTGCTCTCGCTCCAGTGCAATGTATTGTGTTAAATGGAAATGAGTAAGTTTTAAGGTAATCTTCAAAGATAAGGGCGCAACCTCAAGAATGGAATATGGAAGTGAATCACTCTGCTGGAAGAAAAGGTTTGCTTAACCATTTTGATTTTGGTTAGTTAAATCGACAAGAATGTTCGGAATTGGCGACGGCCAGTCTTTGGTATTTTGAAGGAACTCAATCAATCAGTCATTCTACGGACATATCCAAAGGACCGTACATGAAGACACGAACGAATTAGCAAAGAAAATTATCCAACATCTGAATACTAAATACCACAATACCAGGTAGTTAAAACTAGGTAGTTTTAGTTCTGATAATATGCAGAAATAAGGTGCTCTACAGAATTTCAAAGAAACGTCGAAACGAATGGTGGAACGATAACTCGGAGATGATTTAATATCAGAATTTCTGGCCTGAAAACATAAATATGTTTTCCTTCCTGCTGATGGCAAAGTTATTTTTTATATAAACGAAGTGGTAAAGTAAAGTTATCCTGAATCCTGAAAAAAACCAAGTCTGTAAAAGTCTGAATTATGAACTCCAAAGTTCCACGCTCAGAAGGAATACATTTATTGATAGTCTCGTCAAAAGCTTTACGTAGTGAAGGCAATAATAAGATTTGGATAATAAGATGTAACTTCTGGTTCTGTCTGATTATTAAGGCGTCCCTGTATACAAGTTCAGATCCCCCGAGACGTCGAAACACAACACTCAAATTATTCTTTTGAAGCGACTCTGGTGACCAGACCTAAAAGACCAGTCATTCATGATACGCCTTTGAATTGCTCAAAGTTTCTAAGTCGAAATTTTCGCATCCAGATTTTTCTACTATCTTGAATGGATTGAACGGATGTAATAATTGTGCCAGTAATAATTGGTCGTGTAAAGTACGAATATCAGCCTCGTGATATGAAATGAAAATGCACTAATGCGTGCATTTACTAGTGCCCGAATTTGCTTCCTAATTTCTACACGCATGTTTTGTTTCCTAAGTGTCATACCGGTTTGATTTGGTTTTTTATTAACGTGATATTGCAAGGCATTCAAGCATAAAAACATAAGAGTATGGCAAATCATTGTCATATCCAGCAATAATATAATATAATAATAATAGCTTTAATTGCTACCTCGAGAACTGAAATATGTTTAGGTGGTCATATGCCTGATATCAACACTTAGAAACTACTAATATTATAGTTACGTAAAACCACAAAAGATTTGCCATAACTCACCCAAAATTCGTGAACACCCGAATTCCATGTGCCCTTGTTGCACTCCGACTGACATCCCTGTAAGGCATGATGTACTGGGAGAACGCTTTGTCCGGGTGCGTAAATGCTCCTACAAAGTTGAATTCAATTGATAAAAACTAGGAATGACATTTTCTTGTACTTGTAGATCGTTTAGGTTGGTTACAGCCAGTAATTACTTAAAATAATAATACATGACTCACCAATATGGCAAATCTCGTCAACCAACTTCTTTCCGGTCAAATCCAAGGCAAATGAAACGACTTTGTATTTTCCTTCCGGCAGCATCGTCTTCGTCGTCGTAGTTTCTTTATCCGTAACCATATTCTGTAGAAGATGGGAATTAAACCAAGATAATGATTAAAATGATGTTAGAAAAATCAATACGTAACGAAATTGGAAGTTAACCAAAGAATGTGAGACGGACGGAAAAATAATGAAAAAAAAAACATTTCTACTTGCTTTAGCAGGATTAATTTAAACCGGAATTTCTATTTGTAAGAATACAATAAGAATTGTTGAATTGTCAGATTTTGATTTTTTTTCTAACATACCTACTATAATATACTTTCTCACGTCGTAAATTTTCATCGTCCATCGTCATTTCCTTTAAAAATGAATTGAACTGCAAAGAACACTAGAGGTCAGTCACACTCTCGAGGTCAAAACTCCTCTCACACACACAAATGAAGAGACAATGAACTCGAAGAACAAGATACAAAGAAAAATCCAACACAAATTCAAAACTCCCTGACCAAGGAAATACGTAATCCAAGACCACGACATATGTCACAGGGATCAAGTAAAATATTTATTTATTTTAATCGTGCACAAGCACAACATCCCAAGAATGGGTCCTTACGCTGTAAGTAAATGACATAAAGCAAAGGTGATATCAGAACAGAATATACCAAAGACGTGGCTAACAAACAAATTCACAACAATATCATCCAACAAGGAATTACAAAAAAAAGTAAGCAGGTAGTAGAGTCTTACACTCTATTACAATTAACCAGAACATAGTTGGTTATACGTTTCGTAAAGCACTCTTTATCGAAATCTAAGTTCTTCCATAGAACTGCACCAATAGTTGACACGCATTTATTCCAAGCTGAGGTCACATTTCGAGATAGGTGAAGCAGGGTAAATATGACTAATGAATACGACTATTAATATTAGGCAGAGCTGGACAGAGCCACACCAGACCAGCGACTACACACTAGCTGACTGTTAGCAAGCCCTGGGGAAATGATGCATTAATTAAATACTCTATTTCTAGTTAAATTTTGTAAATGATAATTACATGATATATAGCATTAATTTCACGCCTGCGACATATGATTGCTCCTGAGCGGAGCTGGCTAAGTGGGTGACGTCACCCATACAATACAATGGAAATGGAAAGAGAAAACCGAATGCACTTGAGCTCGAGTTCAACGAACTCTCCGAACTCCATCACACTCTTAACCAAATTTTCGTTCAAAAATTAGAAAAAAAGACTAAATTTCAAGAAAAATATTTTGAAAAACTTACCACGGTTGATGAAATACAGTTATCGTTCACGGTGAAGCCAAATTCTCACTACTGATGGATGTGGAGAGAGTGTCACAAGTCACGAATGAATTTCGGCTTTAAAGTTTGTCGGACGAAAGAAATGTAGACTGTGTCGAGTTGGAAGACGTAAGAGAGACTGAAGAGATGGAAAATTGCTGAGCATTTATTCTGATCCAGAATGATGCCGTCCTCCAATCAACCACCAGGTCAATGGAATCCAATTCGTGGACAAAGGGAGGTCGACGATCGACAGGGTCCCACGAATCCACAATCTTTTCAGTTCGCCACCTAAACTATCCTGACACTCTACTGATCCGGGTCGAAATTCAAAGACAACAGTTGTCTCGTCCCTATAGTCAGATCCATTTTTCATTTTTCATCACATCTCAAACAAAAATTAATTGTAGTGGAACCCTTATCTATTACACTTATCTGTTAAACTAACAATCGATTGCTTGAAATGGCTGAAACGACTCGAAATGTAAATTTTCTGCAGTCACGTGAAACATTCAAGGGTCACGGGAAATTCTATTTCAACTAAAAAGAGCAATTAAACTTGAAATCAGTTGCATGTGATTTCAAGCAGAATCGAATATTTCGAAATGAATGAAATTTGAATGAAAAACAGCCCGAGGTCACATGGTCGGATCGACTGAAATGGCTGAAATGACTGAAATTAAATTGCCAGAGAGAGATTTTATTTCAGGGGCGTGCAATCGCTGAAATGAGCCTGGAATCGTTCGAAACGTTTTAGCCTTTTGTATTACACCAGAAATGAGACCTCGATTCATAAATTCGTTTCAAGGCTCGTTTCAGGTGAAATCGTTTCCAATGTAATTGTTGCTAAGATTGGCGAGATCACGATTTACAGGTCTGCATACACACGTTAGAAATCCTGTTCATTCTGGATACAAAATTCCCTCTGGAGCAGTTTAACTGGTTTGACCAATAATACAATTCTCGATGGATTACAGGCTTCTAAAAACTATTGCATGTGATCGCTGTGGTAAGTCGTTATGTAGTTTACATAACTTTGTCAATATTGTCATCGCCAATCCCATCAATTCTCCCTCACTCAAACTCCCGAGTTTGCATTCAATGGTTTTGTGGGACCCTGGACAACATCGCATAGGTTATAAGAATTTAAGGTTGGTTGATTTGAATGGTCGATGGACATTCTTGCATTATTCCGCCCATGATGATTGCCCTTCATTCTTTCGTGTTTTCAGTTGGATTGGAAGTTGTTGGAAGCGGTTGAAGATCGGCATTTGCACATGTAAAATAAATTCACCGAATAAATCGGATAATGTACGAAAGGCAGACGACGAAAATACTGTCAGGTCACTCGAATGTCACTTATGGTCGAAGGAACCAAGTATGTTTTAGTCATAATATCATTTGTAAATTAATGATAAAGAAATGAACTTTTTCCGGTTCCACTAGTGGCTAGTGGACACTGATTAAATGCATCTAGTAAGTAACAAATATAATAGCAATAGTTCCTGTGCATTCTCTTCATCGAAAACCAAGATCCGGACTGCTTTTCAAGGTATCATTTTTCCGGTCTCTAAATTTTTTTGGTGGGTTCTACTTTGGAGCCGAGTCGCGTGGCTGTGCCGGTACAACGGCAACGCATAGCCACTTTCCCAAGTGCAGGTCAAATTTGGATTTGTTGATCTATACTATTTCAAAACTGACGGTGTGCTCCAGCGCATTTCAGTGATGAAACCAGTAATTAGTTAATGTTGAACACCTCAATGTTTATCCTTTTAGTTGCTCTAGAGTTTTCCCTGTGTGTTTATCTACGCCGTCTGCGGTTAAATCTGCAGTCGGAATTAGCAACAATCACTAACGATTCAATGTAAAGTCTTTGATATTTATGTCGTTTGAGCTATGAAGGTAATGACTTTAATAAATATGTATCCAAATTCAAATCCAAATGATTATGACGCACAATTCCAGTATGAAAATTCTTAACAGAAAATCCAACTCAAAATTTTTGCCGGGATTTTATACCCACCTTATAGTTTTGTAATAGTTTACCATGTTTCGGTCGATGCGAAGTGTGAATGGCATAATAGCCAAATTGAAATGACTCTGCGACCCGAATCCGGAATCTGAACGGGTGTGCGAGAGGAAGCTGTGGAATATGGATTGAAGGATTTTTATCTCAAAGTACATGCAGTACTGTAAAAACTCTGGCACGTCTATAATATCTCGTTCAGGGCAACTTTTCCAAAGTTGTCGTCTGACTGGTTGGTTCAATGGTTGCTTCTGTATTTTTCGAAGAAGGCTTTCGGCGATATTGGTGTCTCATAAGGGATGTCGATGTCAGATGAGTCGCTCGCTTGGATGTGCCATAAATCACTCGTGAAAATATCTTCACTGCACTCCTCATGGTACTTCGAGTTACGGTTCTGCACGTGGGCCAACAGGTTCAGGGCCCACATAGGAAGAATTTTGTTCCATTTTTGATGATCTGCTGTAATAACCAAAAATATCAACTGAAAATCATGTCACTCGGCTGAAAGGTCTCCCATCTGGGAGAATCCTTCTAAAATTAGAACCTCGGGTTGATTTTTCTCGCCTTCTTTGGAATCCCTGAAAATCCAGTGCCTAGATGACAACGGAAAAATCAGACGCTATATCTCTCACCTCTTAATAATCCGCTTATAGGGCCACCCCCTAAAATTTATTCCTAGAACCACCACTGGCAACTTCCTCAGTTGTTCGTCATCTCATGCACAGTTTTTATCCTTTGCCGTTTGCCCCACGGAATGGAATAATGGAAATGCACTCATTTTTCTGCCTTCAACGTATATACACAACGATATCCAAAATCCAAGGTGGAAATTGTGAGGATCCGGCCGGCGATTATGATAATGATGAATTTCCAGCCAGGAAAGCATTCTCCAGTAGTCGACGACGCCTTGCCTTTTTCTTCCCTGTCGAGCTTTACATTATGCTCTAGACTTGCTATTCTTGTAAGGTTTGGATGTTCTCTTCTGACCTATATTCATGATTTTTGTTCGTCATCCACTATCCCACTGTACGTGTGCATTTTATTCTGATAAAATTCAGGCTTCAGAAATTTCCAAACTCGTCATCGTACGAAGACGATTATTGAAAGGGTTGTCCCTACGAAACTGCTAATCAATATTCCGCCGGTTTCCAGGAAATTTGAAAGGAAGGAGGTCCCACATTTGGTATAACTAATTCTAATAACATTAAAGAGTCCATAAGTGATTGTCCTTTTTCCCTCTTCTCTCTGGGTCACATTCGCATTCTTGCGTTTTCCTGGAATTTCAATACGTGCCCATCGTTCAACGAAAAAATTCTATTCTATAGACTCATCTGTATAGCCTTTGTTAGTCTTCGGAGGTAAATTGAGGTGTAGATTTGCGATGAATACAAAATGCAATTCCAAGTTGATTTCCTTTCCAATTTTTCTTTTGTGAAGGATTCAACGTATAGTTCCCCAGCAACCATAGCTTTCCGTAGCATTAGTTTTTTTTATCAGCAGTTTGAGCACGAGATCTGAAGAAAACGCATTTCCATTCTTTGAGCTCCATTCATCCTTCACAGTATACCTTATGAACGCGGATGTGTGTTTCCATTTACAAACCATTTATGAAACATTTTATGCAGGCATTATCTTGTTTACCTAGACATTCCAATTCCCGGAACTCGTTTGACTATTCCGTAGTGTTTCTGTGTTGATATTATTGACCAGCAATTATATTTATGGTTTTTTCGATTTTTAGTTTACACATCTGACCAGAATCAATTGGTTAGTAGAATCTGATACCGGTTATAATATCTGACAGAATGTTCCTAATAGGCTGGTTAACCTATCTGAACCTGACTCGAATTTATGAGATCAGACATCTGAGATCCGAGCTATCTAACCTACCAATTTGACGGGATGTCCACAAGAAAGCGCATAATTGTTTGATCTTATATTGGTGTAGTTACAAGAAATTATGTTACGGTCAGGTTGAATTATTGATAAATTCTAAGACTTTATTTTTATCAATGTAGGTGACACGCTAATTTTATTAACCTAAACTGGACATTAGTTTTATGGATGAGACTACTATTCCAATGATTTTTATTTCCAATGTGACCGTAACATAATATCTTGTAGCTACGCCAAAATATGATCAAGCAAGTATGCGCTTTCTCTTGGACACCCTGTACGATAAGATCGGAGTACACAGTGAACTGGGACAATAATGTTCAAATGTGAAGTTCGATTTAAGTATAACAGTCAGCATCATTCTGAGAGCACCGAGCAGGGACTCGATTCTAGACTCAAAGCACGAAAGAATTATGGTTGTAGTCAATCAGAAATGATTTTTTTCTCATGAACGAAATCGAGTAAACTGGTAAAACTGGTGCTTAGTAAAATCTGAGAGTATGGAAAATAGCTATCGGGGTTAAGGTTGCGTTGCACTGGCATGACCCAACCAAACCAAAACCACAAAAAGATTCCAATCACATCGGAGACCATCCCTACTTAAAATGTGACGATAGTTTGAGACTTGGAGGAACTGTTAAAGGAGGAGCACAGTCCATATCTGATTTGGATCGATGAATTCAGGACGAGACAGGAATGTTGGGGAGCTTTGAGGTAGAGAATGGAGGAAGAGTCCTTCCTGTGAAACTTAGGGTAGCTATAATACACACATTTCCTGAGGAGAATCTTATCATATCACAAGATCTTTTAGCTTTGGAAACTACGTATAAGAACCTAGAGAACTTTTGACCGGAGAACCCCGTAAACTTTGTCCATTCGGTTGGAAGAAGATGCCCGGTAGGGTATGTTCCCTCTTGTCTTAGTTATGGTCCTCTACTCTGGTCGTCGACACCCTTTCTTGGTACTCTAGGTTTGGACCCTGATGAGTTGAATGGACGTGATGATGATGAGCGACCATCATTTGGTCAGGGGACGAAAAGGAGGAGAAGAGATACTAAAGGTCACACACCATCCGTCTTGGACTCCCAACTTTCTTCCGAGCAACCAAGAGACCCATTAACATTAATGGTCCGCATCACTTTCTCTTTAGCATCACTCTCAGCCTCTCTCCATGTGTTCTTTCCTTTCCCCGGTTTTTTCTTCATTTTGGTCCCAAGACATCAGGATTCACTAAAACCAGCAACCCTACCCGATCTGGCCAACCCAGAAGGTAACAAGGTGTCGAAAATTAGGTCTTACTCAGATTTTCCTATGGTCAAAATGTTTTCAGATTAGTTGAGGAATTGGGAACTCGGCACAGACTCTAAACTTCTTAAGCCAGATGGACTCAAAAACCAACCCAAATGCTTACATCAATTTGTCAGCCCAATTTCCTTTTAAAACTGTAGGCAAGTTTCAAAACCATACACACACAACTTTTATAATCATGAGAGATACTTAAGAGTTACAAATCAAGGACATTTCAACTTGATCACGAAATATACTATAGCCCAAATATAGTGCAAGGAATCAGGATAAATGAATATATAGAATATATCTCCTTTCATGTAGTCTGGCAAGGAACAGACAAAAAATAATAACCCAAAGCGCATCTCTTGAACATAGTTGGATAATAACATCTTTTATTCGGTAAAAGTTTTCAGGGCCAGCTGTTGTAAACAAGGTTTCAGATTTTGGTAACAGGAATCTGTCCAGACTCAAAATTTCATGCAAATCCGGATAGTAAATTAGAAAACAATCAATTGAAGGAGAGGTGGAAGCTCCACCAATGTGGGGCGTCAACGAAGGGTGCATCTGCATCTACCACGGTACTATCAAATCGATATCGGTACGTTGAAATCCATCCTAAGTCTTTGGCTATCAAAGGGAGGGATGTAAAAAATAGTGGTTATAAATTCGCAGGTCTACTCCTCAATTATTTGTGTATTCTATTTCAGGAGGAAGAATGTTGTACAGAAAACACAAACCCAATGAGACTTATCAAGCTTTTTGAAAATAAAAATTTTTTCTTCGTGGAATCACATCAGGTTTCACAACAGGCGGTAAAGGTGAAAGTCAGTCATGATGCCGTGAAACAAGTGCACGGCCTTTTCTTCTTGTGTTCACTTTTCTTCACTAGCGCGACCAAAACTCAATCTTGGTGGGGTTAACTTTTCATTCAATTTTTATATTTTCAGATATTTTCATATCACTGATACAAGTTTTCACATGTATCCCTTACCACTGTCTACGTTGGCAAATTTTATTTAGGACGCCGCTTTAAAACGGTATTCTTTTACTTGTATTCCCCCTGGTATTCGGACAAGCTTGGAATAAAATAAGAGAAAAGCTGCTATATTACCAATATGAAGTCCTCGATTTTTGTTAAGCTGTTTATTCCAGCATTGACCAGTGCAGTGGATGGAAAACATTAACATGATAAATCAGTATTTCATTTTTGATGTTTATATTGTGTGAGCTAAGATATTTGATGACTTAAAAAAATTACATCCAATTGAAAATAAATAATAAAAAATTGTTATTCCTGTCAGTGAAAACTTAAGGTTCCCAGCGTCTACTCTTAAAACCGCCACTGCTTTTCCGTTCAGTCATTCCATCATCTCACAAGACATATCCTCCATGGATTTAGACGATGCCTTGATCTACTTTCCTTGCAGCCTGTCAAACTGTCACTCTATACCAGCATTCCCAGATACAAGGTATTATGTCCTACAATGTACCTTCCTTGACGAAGCTATATACATCCATACATAAAGGTTCCTTGTCATTCCTAAGCTTCCTTTCTTAATTTCAAAACATCAAACGATTGTGGAGAAACCGTTCTTAAAGACTTTTTGGAATATGTGATTTGGCAATAGCTAATCTTAGCGAAATTGCTTCGGCTTACTGAATATTGAATACTCATCGCAAATTAGTTTTCCAACAACGCAATGCTCGAATATTCTATATACAAGCTAGAAAGAAAGCATTTTCAAATCTAAAGAATGTTACAAACAAGTCCTTAGTACTCTCAAATCTTCTTTTTAAACTTCTCTCGAGAAATAGAACCCGAAATAGCGAGGACAATTTGGTATCGGTTAGACGAGAGACCTTTATTTCCAGAATCAGATAAGGAAACCACTCATCTTGTAGGAAAAGGGTCAGGCTAAAATACAGAGGATTAGTCATTTCAACCTTTTCAGGAAGTGGAGATTGCAGTATTGGTTTATAAATCGCAATAATAAACGTTATGAACTGCCTCGATTGGACTTATGTAAATATACAATACAATGCTATCCAATACAGTAAACTTCCAACATATTCCGGGTAGAACGTATGAAATATATTGTACAGCGAAGGTGCGCCCATCTGTTCCCTTTTCAATTGTTCGAGTTTTCACTCGATATACTGTATTAACTACATCCCTAATCCAAATCAACTATAAATCTAAAGTTTATGTTTAAAGTGGTCCATGACTTTAATGCATCTATTGCACTTAAACAAATGTTTACACCAAATTCAGAATTACATTCACCAGCAACTAAAATAATTTGCAAATAATTAATCAAAACACTTCTTATATAGTATAGACTGGGTGATAAATACTGAAACAAAAATAATATTGTTTCCAATTGCTCATTAAATCAGTTCGAGAAAAATTCTACCGACTGGATATTGACTAACGCCAGATTCTCTTAAGTGTAAGAAATTATGTATTTAGTATAATAACTTATTAGTGCATTGATTTCTGTACCAATAATATTTACAATCGTTAATATTTACAAACATTTTACCAATGATTCTCAAGTTTTGCTAGTATTACTGATTTCACAATGGAGGGACCCGTAAATTCAGAATTATGTTACGTTGGAATAAATAAATCTATGCTGGTGAGTAATAATTACATTTGGTGCTATGCAGTACTCTTGTAGATCTTTGATGCACAACTAAATGAAAGTCCAACTGCTTAAAATTCAAAAATTATATGAGTGACCCAGAATTTTATCTGGTTTGGTTTATTCAATTTTCGTCATCCAGTGAAGCTGACCGACAATTAGCCAGAAATTATGCCTTTTAGCTTGTGCAAATTTATGCGTATGATACTTAATGTAACCCTCCAGGTTGATTTCTGAATTCTAGTAAAAGTAGTTTCTTTGTGAGACTAACTGCAGTGCAGGACAAATGCAAGGTTTAGTAAATAGTAGTGCAAGGACAAGATCCCACTCTAGCTCTGAGAGAAAGCAATAGATCATGGCGGATGTTAGAAACCCCTGTGTGTATGGTGACAATCTCCCCCCTAAAAAATCCGGGTTGTAGAAAGAGGATCCTACTTCTTCTCAGGTTTTCACAGAACTGCATCCCCGCCCATGTTTCCTTCCTACGAGAAGAATATAATTTATGGCCGTAATTAACAAAGAGGAAAATTATCCTTCCTGTTCCATATGTGTTCCAATGCGTCTAGTATTTTTCGGGAGCAATGCTGTGCTGGGTGGATCCAGTCCAAGTGTGCAAGTGTCTTGGTGGTTGTGAAAGCAGAGTCTCAGAAATGTGGTCCACAGACTTAGGTTTTAATGTATGGACTTTCTCCCTCCTCTCCGATTCTTATACATTACATCTCATTTGGGTCTCAGTCTCAACGAGTCAAGGCTTTGCTTAAGTTATGGTATATTGCATCTGTGTGTGTCTGCTATCAAAATTACACAGTTGTAACTATGTATAAGGAAAGTCTTAAGTGGCGATTCCACATGGCAGCATAGATTTGTAAATTATCTGCAATGAATACCGCAAATAAATCTTCTACAAATTGGTGCCAGGTTCTAATTTGCAGAAACAATTGCAGGCATCATGCCAACAGTGTGAGAAGTTGTTGCAGAAGTCGTTGCAGGTAATTTGCTGCCATATGTGATAGCTCCTGTAAATGTCGGCATTAATTGCAGAAGAATTACAGGTCATGAGCTAGCATGTGGAATCGCCACTTTAGTGATAGGTTCCTACTTGCAGAAACAATTGAGGTCTCATGTCAACGGTGTTAAAATTTTGTGGCAGAAGGTCGTTGCAGATATTTACAAACGATTGCTGCTTTATGTTTCTCCAAAGGACACCGCATACACGTTATGGAAAAATATACGCCGTTGGAATTCTTTGAATTTTTTGTAGTCCTTGGCATCCCGAATACCTTTTGTGAACGTCCTACCCCCAAAAGTATAACCGTTTGCATAGTCTCTAGAAATACACTGTTGGGCATGTGCGATGAAGTAAAGTGAAAGGCGAAGTGAAAGTCACTAAGCCATCGCGCATGCCAAAGAGTGTATTTCTAGCGGCCAAACGGTTAGTAATTCGGCAGTATGCCCTTCCCAAATGTTGTTCCGAATCACAAGGACTGCGACATTTAAAAAATCCAACGAATTCCTACGGCGTACATTTGTTCATAAGGTGTATGCGGTATCCTTTCAGCACTACTAACTGCAGATCATTTGAAGAAAGAAGTACATGTTCACTTCCATTTGTAATCGCCACTTTAGTACAAGGTGTCGAAGAAAGGAAAGTCTGGAAAACTCTCTTTGGAGTCAGTTTTAAAAGGTGTGCGGTTAGATTGGCTAAAGTGATTTTGGCTAAAACAAAATTGGCTAAAGTGAAGTTGGCAAATTCCAAATTGGCTAATTCATTTTTTTTGTGATGTCCAAATTGGCAAATTTGGTTTTACCTTTTTCCCTCATTTGCATACATTCCATACTTGAGTAACACATAAACATAAATCGGTCTTCAGTTCTCTTTTGCTCTTTGTTTCCCATACAATTCTGGAATGTCTATGACAGAGTCAAGCCGAGTGTCCCGAGAACGTCCAATCTTATTGAAGGTTGGCATGCCCGCTTTAGACGAGTTTTAGGATTAAGACGGC
>JAQFYE010002598.1:0-17560 GCA_034694305.1 Protaphorura glebata
TTTGTATTCTGTGTCTATATGGGCAATTTTCGATGGAAAACGGAGACTGAATAAAATATTTTGGTTTAAAAAAAATGCAGCAGGGGTTACCAGAACAGTATAGTTGGGGGTCCCATAAATAAAATTGGTTAAGGAATTCTGTCTCTTGAACTCTTAAGTCTGGCACAAGAATTTACATTTTATATCAACGTTAACCAGAATGGTGCGTCACTTGGCTTCCGGAGGTACATTAAGCTGTTGTTCAGGATGTGGACGGCTTACATGTCAAAAATACAGCGAAATCTAACGGAGGGGACTTTCCCTATGAACTACCTTTGAGCGATATCCTTTCATTCGTTGCACATTGGAATGGAATTCAGCCGAGAGACACTCATGTGGAGAAAGTCAGGGCGGATATTTTTACAAAATTCTGAAATGCGTTCCACTGAGCCCTCATGTGATTTGAAATCTGGAATGCTATGTCACTCGGCGCACATTTCAGGTTAGGTCAGGAAAGTTGCCATATATTACTTACCCGATAAGAATCCACACAAATTAAATTAAAATAACAATTTCAATGACTGGAAACGGTTAAGCTCAGTGTGACATACTTAGAATTAAACCTAGAACAGAAAGTGAGATACATTCTAAAATAGGTATTTTGGAAAAACCTCCGTCAAAGATGTCATCATAAACTAGACACAGAATGATGTAGTTATGCTCTAGTGACGTATAAGATTCCAAACTCTGCAGAGTTAGGAATAATAGCTTATCAATCTTAAAAAGGTGGGCAAAATCCGAAGGACATGGCAACCTTTCCGAAAGCAAATCAAGAAACAAACATTCAGTTACCAGACAAATTCCTCGATGTTTAGTGAAAAACCTTTTAAGGAATCAAATGTCTGGAAAATTAAATATTCAGTTAGATCAACTCAGCAAGAATTGTGTGATAAAGAAATATTGAAACATCGGACGATACTTCAGAATCATTTCGCTCCACCGGAGTTCCGAAACCGGTAACGTAAACCATGATTTCGATTAACAATTTAATTCATTTTAGGTGTATATGTTATCCTTCGATTTCCGATTTCTGGTAGTATAAAACATGTATCGGAAATAACTAGCGTCGAAAATAGTTCATTTTATTTGACTAATTGTACAAGTTTTCAAGATATTGAATTTATTTTTATGAAAAATTTCAGGTTTTGAGCCCCGTTGAGATTTACAGTACTTTCGAATATACATACACATAGCAACCTTCCGAAAAATTAACAAATACGCATGAGACATATCGTGACTCCTAATAAAGTGACCCCACAAGTGTCTCGACTCTCGACTTGCGTTATTGCTAAAATATTTCTGAAACGAAAAAAATCAAGTTTTAAATACAGAGGTTCACTAATTTATAATTGGGAATCAACAATATTCGTGAGGTAATTGGGTTTTTATTTCCGTGTTAAATACTATTTCGACCCAAGTTCGTGGTTGACATTCTTATATGTCGATAACAGTTTGTTGGCCAGTATTTTTCGACCAATCTCAAAAAATTCTTTAAGTGAATGATTTCTAATTACGTTTTAGGAAAATGAGTGACAAAACAATTGTGCGTCACATTTTAAGGGGAGAGTACGTCTTTTCAAATGGGTTTCATGAGCTTGGCGATGAGGTCCTCGATTCTCCCGATGTCCTCCATCAAATTTCTACATCAGACACTGACTTTGAAAAACTCAAAATTCTTGAAAATGTTTTTCCAGAGGAGAAGTTTGAAGAGTTGTTGGATGTGGTTTCTGATGGTAAGATTGCTTTTAAAATTTGGAAACAGAGTCATTTATGTTGAAAATATTCCTTCATCTAGGAAATAGTCCGCAGAAGAAATTCCTTTATAATTTAATTCATCGATAGACGTAATAAATGATAATTTTTTTTACTTTTCCTTAGTCTTGCGGAAGAATAATGGTTTGGCCGAATTATTGAAAGAAACCGGTGACAGGTTTTTTAAGAAATCCAACATGACGTCGGCCCTAAAATGTTATAATTTGGCTACTTTATTCATCCCTGCAAAGAATCCACTCATTGGATCATTCTTCGTTCAAAGGGCGACTGTTTTGCTCCAGTCTCAGAAAATTGAAGAATGTCTACTCGACATTGAAATTGCTTCCACTTTTAAGTTGACACACGAATCAGAGGTCTCATTGCTGGAAATGAAGTCAGAATGTCTCAAATTAAAACCCGACTCTGACAGTCCAGAAGAAAATTGTATTCAAGAAATTCGAGATTATTGTTACAAGGACATGTTCAACATTTCGGAAAATCCAAATTCAAAAATCCAATCCGGTACAGGATTCATCAAAGTCGTTTCAGATAAGGAGAAAGGGCGCGCTATTGTTCTTACCAAAGATTTGGGTCCAGGTAAAACTTCATTAATTCTTGGCTTTAGTGACCTGTGAAAAATGTTAAGGTCATTGAGAGTAACTGGAGAATGAATTCCCACACTAAAAATTCTGAAAATCTTTTTCTTTTTTAATTTTGCAGGAGTGGCTGTCATTGTTGAAGATCCGTATATGATGGCCCTGAGTGACGGCTGTCAATGGGACACGAATCACTGTTCATATTGTCTCAAGGAAATTATCGCGGGTGTCAGATGTCCAAAATGTGTTTTTGTAAGTTGATTATTGCACCGACACTCCCTCATGTCAGATGTGTATTCAGTAATCGGTTCAAACCCAACTTTAAGTCAACATATCCATATGCGGCCGATTATTTGATAAAGATTGCTAAATATACTGAATATTACGAATAATTCAGCAGACCAATCATAGTATGTAGTATGTCGACCACACACTCAACAATTTCTTTGCTTCCTTAGAACAACTACTGCAGTGACAAATGTCGAAAAGCGGACTTCTACTATGGACATCAATATGAGTGCAAATGTTTGCCGCTCGTGCATATTATGCGCGTCCCCCCTGGAATTCACATGTGCTTGAAGATCATTTGTAAAATTGGTCCTGGAAGTCTCTATGAAATTTACAAGGGCGAATCGGCCAATAAGAAAACTGACGACATTAAAGGATTCGACCCCGTGACTGGAATTTACGATTCGGATTCTTATCACCAGATCCGCAACTTGATCTCTCATGATTATGTTGACACAGAGCCTGTAATTACAATTCCCTGGATCTCGTTGTCACTTGTCCGTGCCTTGGAATACAAGACACGATTCTTCAGTGATATCAAATCATCTGACAAATCTGGATTCATGTCTTTTGTGGCAAGTGAACTCGTCTTTCTATGTCATTCAGTTCCCTTCAATTCATTTGGGCGGTATGAGGATACGGAAATCCCAGCAGATGGAAATGATAGAGTTGAGCCACGCGAATTCGGATGTGGTATTTATTCGTTGATATCACTCCTCAATCACGGATGCGACGCAAATGTTTTCAGATATTATCTCCCAAATGGCAAGATGGCTATAATTACTAATCGAAAATTGAAAGCTGGTGATGAATTACTCCTGAATTATGGCTACACTTACCAGGTGGATGAGCAGAGCTACCGCCAATCCAAACTGAAAGATGACTACCGCTTTCAATGCAAGTGTTCTGCTTGTCGCTTCAACTGGCCAATGGAAGTGAATATGACACAAAGCTTGGAATTTATTTGTCCGAATTGTTATGGAAAGTTTGACTATGAAAATACAGAGGAAGCCAAGAAACATGTCTTGACTCCATCTGAGAACGGGGGAGGTCAGTGCAAAACATGTGGTAATGTGTATGAAATGAACAATCTTCGAACTGAGGAAACGGCCATCAAGGAAAATGTCGCAAAAGCTCAGAATTTGGTCAAGACTGGTAAATTGGTTGAAGCATTTCCGATTTTGATTGAATGCGTTGAATATTATCAGACGAAGATCTTATTCCCAAACAAGTTCTTCCTTGCAGTTCAAGATATCCAGCATGCTTGCCAATTGCAGATTAATGAAGCAGTAACTTTGTAAACCCGACCAAAAATTAACAATCAATTTGAAGCAGCATCGACAAATCTACGACGAATTAAATACATATTAATTTGTACCCATCTAAGTAAAATATACGTATTAATACTAATTTGAAGCAAATGTATGAGAAAATTGAGTCTCGGCAATAAAAAATGTAAAAGGACACTCTATTTGAGATTAATACGGATGTGAAACAATAAAATTGACTCGGGAATCAAAAAAATTATCAAAATTTTGATAAGATGAAATTGCGATGGACTACTTACCGAACTAGACTGATTCTGATGTGGGAAGTCAGACATGTGATAAATGCTTAATCGCAAATAACGAGTATGAATGTTATTCAGTGAACAGAAATACACGAATGAAACCTGCAATCAGTATGTGCAAATACTGATAGTAAGTTTTGGTTAAGAGCATTGGATTTCACGGAATAATCTTTTATGTGAAAATTGAATTGGGTGCGGTTGCTTTCGTACACTGCAACTTAATAGTATATTTATGTCATTGCAATTTGAATTACTCAAAAAACACTAACCAGGAAATTCCGGGGAATTAATATCTTTGTGACAGCGTTGATTTCTCATTGAATTTCTTCAGACTTTTATTTCAACCTTATAATTCGAGATGGTGTCCCGAGGTATATTTCGGTTAATTCTATTTACGATTATTGAAGTTAGAATGGAGAGTATAGGGATATTTTTCAACGAGTTGTATTTAATGATACCTCAGATATACTGACATTGGTCCCCAGTTAATATTGAATGTAGTCACTACTTACTTTCGCCCCAATTAATATTGAATATGGCCCCTCCTTACTTTTGCCCCAATTAATATTGAATAAGCCAATAATTCATTAGTCCCCAAATATATTTCCTAATCCGTCAGATTAGGATCCATCAAGTACTTTTGGGGTAAAATTGATTTCTTTCGGGGACTAATGAAGTATGGGCAAGTTCAATATTAATTTTGGCAAAAGTAATGAGGGGACACATATTCAATATTAATTGGGGCGAAAGTAAGGAGGGGGCATATTCAATATTAATTGGGGACCAAATTCAGTATATCTGGGGTACGAACAATAATATCTCTTTTTTAACAGTTCTTACGGAATCCGACATTCACTGGATGGTGGGAATATTTCTTGATGATGGAGAAATGGTAGCAAGTAGGGACAGGTTTTGTTTGGCATTAGGACTCACGATTTCACAATTGGAGGATATCAAGTTCACAGTCGATAGAGACAGATCACAAACTCATGGATTTCTTACGCTAGCATTGGCAAAATGGATAAATATCAAAGGTGCCAGTGCGACAACTGGGAAATTAGCTGAAGTTCTCAAGAATGAGAGATTCATATCCGTGGCTGGTGAGAACGTCGTTTACAAATTATAATGATTACAGATTATGCGTATAAGCAGTGATCAAGCGCCCTTAAATTGGACGTATACATAAAATTATTGTATTTATTCTGAATTTTAAAGCAAAATTTACAAGCATGGAGGGAGAAATTCGTCTAAATTCCCGGAAAATTGAAGGCAACTTGGATTTCCTCACAAAGTACACTGTTAAGTATGAGAAACTAACTATTCTGTTGGTGCAAGATGAGCTCATAACAACTGATTCCCGACAAAATATTGTAATGTCTAAAATTTAATATTCATTAGAACTTCGTATCAAAGAAATCACTTTAATGTATTTGCTAAATTATAGTTGAACAAACCCAGTGACTCGGATCGAGCAATCAAACTCTACTCGTTGTTAATGAAAACTGTGACGAACGGAAACTACGAGAAATTAACAGCATCTCTCATGGCATCTTCAAATGAACATATTGTGAGGAAATTGAATGTGTTGACTCTTGAGGCTCTACAAGAGAGATTGGAAGCTACTGAAGCAGCTCTTGCGAAATTAAGAACTCAAACAGGTTAGTATTTTCAGGGTAACTTGACAACTGCTTCTTACCCGGTAGGCTCGCCATCTCCAAGGAAGAATTAAGTTGAACCAGGATGCTGCAAGATTCTATTCTATTCTTTACAGTGCCGCCTGGGTACGTTTACGTGCAGCTGGCAGACGAAAAACCGCCTCAAGAGATTTGGCCATCATTGAATTGGACTGACATAAGTTCAAACTACGCAGGGCTATTTTTCCGAGTTGTCGGCGGATCATCAGCTAAAATGAGTGAAACTCAAGATGGCCAAGCTCCGAGGCTGAAGGAGGTTCGATTCAGCTTCGTCCCACTACTTGGCGGGGCGCATGGGAATCCTTCGGTAGTAGAAATACCTCCGGGAGGCGAATGGAGTGCAAAAGTGGTAGCTGGTTGTTACACGCATAGCCCAGCAGATCGTTGCGAGTTGCTTCAATTCAAAAATAGCGAAGATGAAGTTTATCCAAGGAACAGGTCCATGCGAATCTGGCGTCGTGATTAGTACATTCGTTAGTACGATTTGCAAGACTGGTTAAAGTATTAGCCTCTGTGTCGTAATGATTTTTCTCTCATTCTTGTTTGAGAAATTGTCCGAATATTGACAACAGCTTTCTGAAATTTTTTGCTTGAAATTTCAGTAATTCATTTATACTCCGACTATATCCCAATGAACGACGTTAGTGTTATAACTAATTTGTTCAGTTCCACTATTAATTGAGTTCCAGAAATCAGTTCCAGTTCCGGGACTAACTGGTTCTGCTGTTTGGTTAGAACTGGAACTGAGCTGCAGGATTTATAAGCTATATCAATAGGGTCTACGAACTGAAACCATGAATCGTAGGAACTGTATTGGAACTCGGTTCCAATCCGTGTAAAAAAAACGAAAATAAAGCATGTACTTTTTAAATTTAACCATTCAACGTTTTGCTCAATTCAATCCTTTCATATCAAACCGTCATAATAATTTAAGAGCAATCTCAAAACTTAAATATTAGCTCTAGACCTGCTGTTCGCGAATTAGCGATATCGCGATGATATGGGTCATTTGATTGATTCCAATTCACAAGAGAACTACCATCGTAATGAAAAGGATAGGAAATCTCTGGAATCCTGATATACCGGAATAGAATTTCGACACTTCAGAGCACTGTAAATTCATGCCTCTCGAGTTTGTAGTTCACGACTTCAATTTTAATTTTTAACGTATTTTCAAAACTTTGACCTGGCTCTTTCTTACATAAATAATACGAAGGATGAGTTCTCCGGGTCGCTTTCCATTTCAAATCAATCAATTCATGTTCACCATGTTCTCTAAATAATTGCAATTTGGAATCTTTGACTGTCTAAATTGCTAATAAACTGTTTTATACCACACCAGTTTATTCTATTGTAATTTAGAGTAATTCTTGAAACCTTCTGCCCCGTTTCCATTCCAACATCTAATTTCTTCTAAATCCTCTGTTCTGCCAAGTAGTTTTTATTTCGTGTGAACCTTTAACCCGTTATGTCTAATTAATTTAGGAATCATGAACTAGAATATCCTGCCTTGACATTTGACTCTACGGTGCTTTAAATTTAATTTAATATCATGATTAGCTGTCCTGTCCGGAATCAGCTACTTAGTATAAGGCAACGGATCTCACCCATTAGTACTACGTCAATGAAACTAATAAAAATGTGACTAATTTCCTCCAATTAATTAAAGTATGAAACTAATCAGATCTCGGAGAGTCCATCCTGGGAGGAACGGTTTAATGACTTCTCTCTCCGAAATTGTCAAAAATCCTTCAATGTTCAATTCAAGTTTTCATTTTTGAAAAAATATGTGCCTAGCACATTGTATTACAACCCATGTTTAAATAATTAATTACCCAACTATCACAATTTAGTTTCCACGTGCAAGCAAAAAACCCCGCAAATGTCATGATACTTAAAGGTCGCGTAATAAGTCGCGTAGAAAACTAAATAAATACGTGGTTTGTCGTTTTGGATGTTCATAAAAGAAATGAATTCCTCGAAAAATAACGCTCAAAATCACTTTCGACAATTTTCGGAGACTACTTTCCAGTCTGCGTGCTCCAGTCAATGCCCCTAAGAATTTCGCAAGACGCAAGAAAAGATTTAAACTTAGACTTGTCCTCCGAAGCGGATCGCTCTAAATTTTGCAACAAAACTGTGCTTAAAAACTTTTACGACTTTCTCAAGAGGGCGTTGTTTTTGACAATAAATATATAAATAATTATGACCCACTATGGCTTATCCCTTTCGATATTAATACGTGATTCAATTGGGTATAACTAAAGGTAAAGACGTTTGAACCATGATGCCGTGATGCAGCGTGAAGCAGCGTAGTTGGATTACACCGCCAGATCCGATCGATATGAAGTCGAAACCATTGAAAATTCTACCAGTCATTTTCGGTTGGTAAATATTGAACCTTCAAAAGACATGTATCCGTTTTGAGTGCTGTGGATCCTCTGTTACTAAACTGTCTGAGTCGAATTGAAAGTCCACTTTCAAAAATTAAAGAAAAGAAAACAAACAAATTTGGGGGGGGGGGGGGGGCAAGGTTTGAAATCTAGCGTGAGATGGTAAATTCGCAATGTTTCAATGGAAGCTGTAATAATCTGTTCATAGTTTGTTGTTATTCGATAAAGATATAAAATAAAAATAGTCATACATTCTATAGAATAGTAAGTCAGTCATTATTGCATATAAACAATCATGACACGCAATTTTCTTTACGTCGCTGATCTTCAACATGTTTTCAATTCTTTCAATTGAGTTCTCTGTCCTCTAAGTACCTGTACTCAAACACAAATCCGTCCTTCTTCCGTTGACACCATTTCTCAATGTCAAAGTAGATGTAAGTCCCCTGGTGAAAAAAGAAAAAAATATGCTCGATTAGATTTACAAGAAAGAAAAAGAGAATAGCAGAGGTGAAAATTCATTCAAACTACTCCCTATCATGGATGTCCAATTCAATCAAATATTGGAATGCAAAGACGAGGACCGGGGGATCGATTAAAATTAATGTTACAAGAAACTAACTGGAAGCGATGTCATATCTTTGACAGTCATAAAATGTGAGCAAAATGGATATAACGCTTCCTGAAGCTTGGGAGCTAGTACTAACTTTTAACTGAACATCAAACGGAATATTTATTTTCAAAATTAAATAACCGATTATTGTTTTTGAAAAGAGATGTTTGATCAAAATTTCAAAAGAGTCCATTAGAAGGTATCAAAACAAATCACCTAATTGGGAAAAGTCTCGATTTACCGCCGTGGGATATTATCAAAACTTTTCGACAGGTGGGGACTTTTCTTCGACACCTTTTAATCCATTGAACGATTCGTTTGAAATTTTCGCCAAAGTATCTTGGGGGTTACGAGGAGTCAATGAATTGATGGCTTTAATAGAAACAAATCCAACCAAGTCAGACAGAGCTAAAAAGACTTCCGTACCTGTTCATAGTAATCGTTGATTACTTTAGGTTCTTCATGCCTTTGAAACCAAGTCAAGTGTTTCGTATGAAACCTCCAACGTTGCTTCTTGAGAACTTTGGCAGCCAAGTACTGAGCTTTCGTCCCTTCCAAGTAGTAAAAGATGAATAATAGCGTTTCTATCGACAATCTCTGAAAAAATTCCACTGTATCCGAATTCGTCAACGGATGCTGCTGAGAAAATGAACTAACATTAGTTTGTGATGAATATTATTGAAAGAAAAATATCTACAATTAGGTAAAATCAACACTTCCAGAATACTACGCAAGGATGGTTTTCATAGGGCAAGGGTAAACGAATCTATAGAAAAACTAACCTGAGGATAATACGGAGGAGATTGAAAAGGGTTGCTTGGTAGAAACTGTCTCATTCGTTCAGAATCAGATGACACAGGCAAATGGAGGTGGGCGGCTTCTAACATTTGCAACTGGTAATGATGTTCCTTTTGAAGTGGGACTGGACCCAGTGGAGCAACAGCCAATAAAGCTGGTATGTGCGCTTCCGTGGTCGCCCGTTCTGATAAACCTGTAAAATTAAATAATAGGTTTGGAATTCGTAAGATGTACTAGGATGCAGGATTCGAATTCAGTGAGGACTTTAGACTCTAAGGATTTGAATATTAATTACCAGGATCAGAGATTTGTATCCCAGCTGGATCAATAGCAATAGGATCTTGGGCCATCGTTTTGTGAGTCATTGCATCACCAGATTCGTTCAAATGTCGACCGAGCAGCATTTGATCCGTAGGCATTCCCATAAAGTCCATAACCGACGGCGGTGCACTGTCACATGTCTAGTGAATTCAAAAAGAATTTCTTTAATCGCTTGTCCAAACACTTACTAAAATAGAAAATGAAAAATTAGCTCTCGGCAGGCTCTTTAGAGTAACGAATTAAGAACATTTTGCACGAATCTGTACCACAAAATTAATTGTAAAACTCGTTTGTGGTTAAGAATTTTCATTGCAAACTTTGAAGGTTCTATCCAATCAATTTAAGTAAAACAAAATCATCAAAAAGAACTTACATTTGACTGCAGTTGTTGTTGCTGCTGATCTAAATGCGAGAGAGTCACATTGGAATTACTAGGACATACACTGTTGAGGTTTTGACTGGAAAGACTGCTCGGGCTTCCGCCAGGTCCGAGGAGATGCCCGCCGGCTGGTCCATTGGCAGTGGTTGATGAAGAATTCCCACTCTTACCACTATTACAAGTCACACCGCCTCCGCTTGGACTTGCACGCAAATGATTACTCGTCACCACACCATCATCACTGGGATTCACCACTGTTGGCCCAGACACAGTCGCCGTCGTGAGTGCGGTGGACAGGGTGTCCTCCAAACTCGGCCTCCGCCACCATCCACCGGGAGTCGTCGTCGTCGACAAGATGAATGAGTCGGCAATGAATTGTACGTCGGGTGAATTGCTCTCGACTCCATTCTCACTCACCTCGCCGCCGTCAGGGTCAGAGCAGCGGTGGTAAAAGGAACTATTGGTAATGACATGATTTTTTGAAGGAGATGATAGCATCGAGTCTGCTAGACAAGGTGTGTGTGTGGGAGAGGCGAGTCTTGTGAGCGTCTCTTCATTGTTCTTGGCATCACTACTGCTTTCGTGAGAACTCCCAGTGAGACCATTGAAGGCGACCGCAGCATTGGACACTGTGGGCGCCGTCGACCCAGCTAATGCTACATTGGTGGAGTATGAGAACGTAGTTGGCGGGGAATTGTTGACGAGGCTGCCGTAGGTGGATGTAGAATTCTTACTACTGCTATTGTTGTACAATAGTTTCGGTTTGGTTCGGTTTGACTCGGAGAGAGATGAAGTGTTCGTAGTCGTGACCGAGCTGCGCTCTCTATCTTCTAAATGTGCTGGATATTAAGGATTTTTTGAGAAATTAGTAATTCTCTGATTGATTCGAATTCAATGTTTTTATATGTAAAGTTTACTTACAGAAGGACTTGACATTATTGAGGACATTTTGGTTATTGTGAGTTTGAGTTGGGGACGAGGAGAGTGATGAATTATTTAGTGTTTCAACGTTAAGGGAAGGAGTTACGACGGAGCCTAGACCTTTCCCCAGAGGTGATGGACTATGATTGGGTTTCAGGGCTAAGGGCCTTACGACCTGAAAACAGTAGAAATGTTAGTGAAATTATCCTAACTTTACATTTACATGAGTGGCTGGAATAGCCCATGAAGAATTTGCTTCGGATAAAACAAAAATTGAACTTCAATCTAATCGGTACCTGTCAGATTATTTTGATAAGAAATCGCTCTACCGGTATTTACATGTATTTTCTAGTCATTAGCGAAAGAAAGTTATATGTTGGCCCGTGCCAAATTTAGTTTCTTACTTTATTCGAGGAATCATCAGAAGATTTTCGTCTTCTCTCCGGGTCGCTGCTACTATCACTGGAATGGATAGGTGATACAGGGGACGTGTTCCCGGACGTTGTTGACGTCGGTGTTCCGCCCAATTCGGAGTCACCTCCAACTGTCAGAGCCAAGTTGCCCAAGGCTTGTTCCTGAAATTGAATTTGAAGATTGGATTGAAACTGATTCCTTTGAAACACGAAGTAAAATATTCGTGGTAAGTTTTTTATTGTCTCTTACCTCCTCTAAGTCCTCAATATCATCATAGAGAAACTCATTCTCTTCAAACTCGGCATCCTGGGATGACTCTAAGTAGTATTCGATGTCATCTTTGATCTTTTTCACATGACTCAGGAATTCTCTTAGCTAAAAGATTACAACAATAATCATTTAGATTTTGATTGCAGTTAAGGATTATAAAACAATAGCACTTTTGGTTTATTAAGTGGATTGCAGATACACTGAAATAGGCGACGGTAAGAACTCGCTAATCTTTTACATTTAAGGTGAAGACATTTCAATAGAATTAACTTCCGAATTTTGAGGAATTTGCAAAGAATTAACCAAAAAGTGCAAGAAAGGAACCGCAAAAATAAAATAAAGAAGAATGAAAGAATTGTTCGATTTATGACGTACACCTACCGCATTGACATTGCCGGAGAGATTGTCGAGCATCCGCACGAGTGTCTCCAATTTACTCATATGAAATTTATGTCTTTCCATAAAAACTCTTAACTCATCCAAACGATCTTGCTTCTCTTTATCTAAGCGTTTCTTCTTTCCAGCCATTAGAGACTCAATTTCACTCTCGAATTGATCCATTTGTATTTGCATTTGGTCAATTGAGGACACTAGCCAATTATTGAGGTCTTCTCGCTCTTTTCTCGTTGGGTCAAGTTTTTGAGTGGCTCCAAGTCCCTCCTTGGAATAAATCTTAGTCTTCGTCTCTCGCTCCACGACTTTAAACCTTTCCATTTGCTGAGAAGGATACAAAAAATTCATTATTAATCGATTTTTCTAAACGTGGCGATTCTACATGGCAGCTCATCAGCTCATGACCTGCAAATCTTCTGCAATTAATGTCGAAGGAGGAATCACATATGGCAGAAAATACCTGCAACCTGCAACGACTTCTGTAACAACTTCTACCACAAAAAAAACACTCTTCACATCCGCAATTGTTTCTGCAAATAAGTGGGGATTCCACATGGCAGCTCATGACCTGCAATTCTTCTGAAATTAGTGTCAAAATTTGAAGGAGCAATCACATATGGCTATGGCAGCAAATAAAGAACCTGGCACTAATTAGCAGTAGATTTTCAGGATTCATTGCAGTTGATTTGCAGGTACTGGCTGGCTGCCAAGCGAAATCGCAACATAACGCTACTGACTCTATAATTTGATTCAATATTTTTTATGACATTTCATTCATAAGAAAAAGCAGACTAAATAACTATGTTTCTGAATTCCCATAAAATGTGACAAATAAATAGTTACTGGAGATCGGATGCTATATTTATTTATAATATCCGAGGACAATCGTAATTTAACAAGAAATTACATTAAAGACAGGGTTCGTAATTACCCGGTAATTATACGTAATTACCGGTAATATGGTAATTACTGGGTAATTACGAGAAATTGTTAATTTGAATGTTAAAAACGGTAATTTGAAATTGTTTTAATTATCAGGTAATTACCTTAAATATCGGTATTTACCAGGATAATGACTGTTAATACCGGTATCTACCAAGGTAATTACCGTTAATAAAGGTATTTACCAAGGTAATTACCGTTAATATCGGTATTTACCAAGGTAATTACCGTTAATACCGGTATTTACCAAATTACCGTTAATATCGGTATTTACCAATTATTACCGTTAATACCGGTATTTACCAAATTACCGTTAATATCGGTATTTACCAAGGTAACTACCGTTAATACCGAGTGGTAATTACCAATTAGAACTTTTAATTACCGACGAACCCTGATTAAAGACCAAGGAAATCCAACTTACCGTCTCAATGAGTATCCGGGTATCGACGAGGGTGCTCTTATCCTTAATTTCCCCTGAGGCAATCCATGACTTAATTTGGTCTTTCAGCCTTTGTAATTTTTTGATTTCCTTCTTGAGGCCCGTCCTATATTTCTCCTTCTGATTCGTATTCGTGGCATTGTGAACTTTTTGCCAAATATCTTCAAACGTTTCCACTCCCTCTGATACTTTCTTGAGACAACGATCAATCTCACCTGAAAGTGCATGTAAACCTTTATGTTTTAATTCCCCTACGTAAGTCTCGATGCACTTTTTTCTTTCCTCGTGGGTATTTTCAATCATTTTACATTTAGTTAATCGTTACTATTTCAGAAATTAGAATTTTATTACAATCTCTTCGATTTTTAAATAATTCCAATTCCGCCGCTTTCATAATTCAGGCTGTGATGGTCCAATTCAATGGTTCCACAACCATTGAATTTTTACGTTGCCAAATGTTGACAACATTTAGTCAGTCCGTCCTCGTCCTATTATAACTTGCATTGCGTGGACATGGATAGCCCTATATTCTTATTCATGTGAATGTGGGGGGTTCGATTCCTTCGGATTAACAATGTTCAGCTAAATGTGATATCCATGACTATATATTTTCATTACAAGATACCTTCTTTAGCCAGAATGAGAAATAATCAAAACTCTATGGAGGAATTACCGGACGATGTTGGACTTTAGGTGCCTTCGCCGACGGAATGTGAAGGGTTCGATTCCCTCCGATGACAATGTTCACCTAAATATGATTCCCGTGACTATAGTTTTCAATACTACTAGAGATACTTTCTTCAGGTCGAATGAGAAACAACCCAAGTAAACTCTACGGAGCAAATACCAGACACTGTTGACTATAATGTCTTTGACGAAGATGTGGAGGGTTCGATTCATTAGGTCTGACACACATTGTTTATCCATGTGTCTGTCATTGAAGATGGTAATTCTATAGACAAAGCAAATTAACCAAGGAAATTGGACACCACAGTTGGAATTTGTTCTTGGTGCATCAAGTAATCTTAAAATATGAAGAATGCTGGTTGAAAAAATGGTCACAACTTTTGGATATTTCTTATTGTTAGATTAGATTAGAAAGATAGGAAATGTGCTTAGGTAAAACCTGATTGAGCAGAAATAATCAACACATGTTAACATGAGGATCAACAAACTGGTACTGTTATTTCAATAGTTCTCCAATTCAACGGAATAAAATAAAATTACGCCGAAAACAACCAATTTGTTGTATAATTTAAAAAGAAGCAGTCCTACTCCTTTGGCAGGTTCCATAGGTGCAGATTCAGACGCCATTGTTGAATGAGACTATCCCATGCTCGTCGACTGTATTTGCGCTTCCTGTTGGGAGTATTTGGATGATGAGGTTCCCGTTTAGTACTGAAACAAAATCAAGCATTTGGGCAATTTTAATAATAAGTTTAGAAAACAAAATTAGCAGATACCAGAACAAATATTACCTCCTGGGTAGAATTCTTTACTTTATAAAAAAAGAACTCAAGAAACTGACAAACAAATTCAGAGCCGCAAGTTCAATTTCCCTCCCAGGACATTCGATTACAAAATTTTACTAAAACCTGTACGTAATTTGAGTTGAACTGCTTCGGTGATCTGTTTTGTTACAGATTAAATTTAAAACCTAATTGAAAAATTCACACACCAACACGCGATGGGCAAAAAATCCTATTTCTTGTGACACTGAAAAAAAAGGTGACATCTCTGGGAACCTGAGGTTTTCACAGACCGGTTGATTATTCCTTTTCATAATTCGAGGCATTTGTTTACTGGGGAAGAATCCATCTTGGTACCCAAACTCCTCCCACTTCCAAGAAACTTTGGTTAATATTTCAGACGATTGCGTTCCACATGTTAATGTCGTCTGAAATCTTTACCAAAGGTTCTTGGAAGGAATCTGGGTCCCGAGCTGGATCTTTCTCTAATAAATAGATTCCTGGAAAAAATATTCGTTTGTCCTTTCAGTGATGACTTCAGGTTCCCAGCGTGTCTCCACAACTCTGAATTACAGAAATTAAAACGTGATAAGAAGGAAAAGTGATAGAATGAAAACTTACGTTGGGACAGCAGCCATGTAGGCCTGGTATTCAGGCGTACATTTCCCATACGAAATTTGCTTCCTTCGACGCTCAAGGACGGTCGCATCATTTTCCCGCTCATATTTCTCGTCGTCCATTCCAATTCCTTTGGATGAACCCGGATTATCAGAACTCTCGACCCCTCTACCAGATGCTACTCCACGACTTTGGGCCATGATTAACTATTAAATTAACAGATTTAAAATTTGGTGAGTTCAACTATTATAATATATTGGCCTCTTCAGAACTAACTGGGCAGACATCTGTAATGAAGGAGATTTTCTTTAAGAAAACAGCAAAGCAAAGAAACCGTTTTACAATTTAAATTTTCTGAACGTTGACAGAACTTCTCACTCAAGTGACCTCTGTTTAATGTGGGCACCAAGTATATTACATAATATTTTATTTGAACTAGAAAAGAAGTACAACAATTTAACCTCAGTGGAATTGGATTTTAATATTAAAATTACAAATTATCAACATTGAAAAAATTAAAGAATATTAATTTAGGAACAAATTGGATTGAAATGTTCACAAACTTGCTGCCCTTTGTTTATTTTAATTAAATAATTGTTAGATTAGAAAGCAAGAAAATGTTGTGCAATGTGTAGTTACATGTTGGTGACCCTTGACCTTCTATCCTGTTTTAGAATTTCAGCCCGACATTCGTGGCCATTTACGAACGCTTACAAACTCAAAATTCCAAAACTCTAGGGTGCATTTTGAGTTTAAAAGTGTGTGTAGAAATAGAAAGGCCAAAACAGTCGGTCACCTTTGATCACTTGTTCTAATTTAAAATTTGTCTATGGTGGGTTTAAAAAGAGAAATGAGAAATTCAAAAATATTTTCACTTACCAAATTAATTCTAAAATTCCAAAAAAGATAGATCTCCAAATAAATAAAAACTGGTCTGTTTACTCTTTTTTTTTTGATATTTCGTTCCACATCCACATCCACACCGCGCGCACCCCAAGGATTTCAGAATGGCAAAAATGAGACAACTTAATTATCCATCGTAAAAACATGAACGTCCTCTTATGATTAGTCATGTGTGGGGTTCGATTCCTTCGGATTGACAATGTACGGAGGTTCTGTTAGATATGATCTTGATGTCCCTCACTGCAGTGTCTCCCTACCACCGCCGATACCTTCCTAAGGCCGAATGTAAAACAATCCACATTCTAAATGAGTATATGTATGACGATTCTGTGCCTATAGAAGGTTCGATTCAGAATCGGACAACATCTGGAGATTCATTTAAAGATGTCTCCGCTGGAGAGATTCCATATTACTAGGGGTACCTTTCCCAGCCAAATTTGAAGGCAAACCAATGTACAAATGGAAAAAAAGGTCGCGGTGATGATTAATCATGTAGTTCAGGCCATAACAAATGCCAACTGGAAATAATGTATCGTGGGAGGCTTTCATACGAAATTATGGTATTTGTTTAAAATTGTGTGTAGTGAATAATCCACATGTCAATGCAGGTCGAGATATGAAAAACGAAATGGAAAAGTCTTTAAAAGTCCTTGGAATTAACGATTTGATTTTTCTTAATTCGAATGGTGAACCAGTCAAAAAGAAAAGTACTCAAACTATACGTGAAGTATTACGTAATACTGAA
>JAQFYE010002599.1:0-17558 GCA_034694305.1 Protaphorura glebata
GACGTCAACAAATATGTAATTGAGTTAGCGACGCGCAAAGTTTCAAAGTAGTCTGAGAGATAAAAAACACCCTGTATTTAATTTTATTCAGTCCGTCTCAGTTATAGCGACACATGTAGAAACTTATCATTTCGCTATGTTTTGGGAAGTGTTCGGTTTCCTTGGACTGACTGTCCATTGTGGTTGCTTTCATGAGGGTTTTCGTTCAAATGTTTCTTACTTCTAGGGGTACCTTGAAATCTGCACGGTATGAAAAAGTACAGGGTGTGTTTCCCAGAGTCTTGCAATGAAAGTCAATTAATGAGTGTATTTTCTAAGTTTCTCCCACGAATAATAAATGCCTAGGTCATATGTCTATTTCGGGGCGTTAGAATAAGATTTGTCTACCTTTCCAAAAAAGTGAAAGGAGATGCATTCACTTGTGTGACGACAAGAACATTCCGATTCGAATCCATCATTGTGAAGTTTGAAATTTTGGAATTCTGTGGATAGATTGTTTTACTAGAATTTTACAACGTATCCGAATATTCAAGATTTATTTGAATCCGACCATCCCGGCAGCAGTTATAAGATTCGACAATTTTTGAAAAATGATTGTGGCAGCTATTGTCTAACTCTTAACATGTAAAGGTGTTCCGATCCTATTCAGATGCCCGGCACTTGAAAATCAAGGTATGATTGCCGTGAACTCTATTCCGCATTGATTTTATGGGGTGTCCATAAAATAAGTTCACTCAACAAGAATGTAGAATGAAGAATGTTGACACGTCGGCCGTGTGTGCCACGGCCGTGGTCATTGAGTCTAAGTACATTAAAAATAAGAGCCTGGGTTAGTTGACGGGGAGAAAACAACTTTCTTTTATTTTTTCTCCGCTTTCTGCGTGTGAGGGAAAATCTCTTTGGTCGGAAGGCGGTGGAGTTGAAAGATTCCTTGATCTCAAAACCCCTCCCCCAGCACTTAATCAATTAACCAGCACGATTTCACAAAAGAAATGACACAAGTCTTAAAAGCAATTACCTACGGGGAAAGACTTTCTCGAACAAAGGAAATTAGGCGCTAAGAGTACCGTGTGAATGATTATACAGGGTGCATCATAATAATCTAACAGACCAATGTACGACGTACTTACCGTAGAATTATGTGAAGTGACAAGAAATGTTTAATTTTTATGTTATAATACAGTCAAATACCTGGAAAGGCGACGAACCCATTTTTAGCACGTTTTGAAGCGTACAGTAAATGATACAATTAGAAGGCGGGTATCCAATGAACCTTATTTTCGGCTACAAGCAAGTATTACAAGAGTAACACATTTGACTTAATTAGATCTCTAACGAGGTAAAAAGTTATGAGATACCCTGTACTTTGTTCATTATAGGAAAGAAAAACCACGTGTCGGAGAATCAAAAGACTGAAAGTCAATGCGGGCGTCGGTATTATTTTTATTTGAGATTTTTATTATTCTCGTTGGTCTTTGTAAAAATTCATGATATAAGACGTAACCCAGATTTCTTAGAGTTAAAGTGGTGCACGTATTATATGGTTATGCGGATACGAGGATCAAATATATTCCAGAAGACTTGAAAGCATTTCTCAGGGAGCTTTGGGTTTTACATATTTCTTGGGATTTTATTGTGAGATCGCGATCTGATTAGAATTTTATAACAATTCCAATTTCTACCATCCCCCGTACAGTTCTGACTCAACTTTAACGCATTCTTTTGTCACAGAGTTTACTGCCGTCGCATCTATCATCACAAACGAAGATGCGTTTTTACGCAGCCAAATTCTGTCACAATTTCTTTTTATTCAGAGTATATTATCACGTAAGTTTGAAATACAGTTATCCTTCAGGGAAATCCTATTTCAAAATTTTTGCTACATGAGAATATATCTTCGCAGTTGGTGTCGACTAGCAAAAATTCGGTAGAAGCGGTCTGTTGTGTAGTGAATGTTGGAAATAATATTTATAATGCGGAATAAATTGCACGAATTTCACCAGTTTGCGTTATTCATGCAATTATCACACATTGTGTCCCTTTATTATCATCCAGCGTAGGAACGTTAGAGATTTATGTATTCTGGTTAAAATATTTCATCTTCCTAACGCAGACAATGACAATGGGAGGAGTACATGGTCAGATTGAATCAAAGACGTTGAGGCCAAGAGCAGCACAACGCAACGTCGTGATCGCGACGCCTCTGAATTCCATGGCTGTACAGAGATAGTGCGGTTTTTCATTGTCTAAGCCAGACATTAGAATAAGGATCATCTTTTTAGACTTTTATATCAATTCTTTTGTCAAAAAATAAACTTTCGCATTGTACAAATAAAATCTACGCAAAATTTTAAAATTATCATCCAAATTGAAATCCAATAATATTATATTTGGGCTTCCGGGCTATTCAATTCGTCCAACAATGACACCTTGTTTATAAAACAATTATTTCTACAGGAAATAAATAGAAGGAATTTCTGGACTATGGCGTGACAATTTTTTTTTAACCATTCCGGGTTTCAGCTATGCTTGTAAATTACTCTTCCGGAGTATTCAATTCGTCCAACAATGAGGTCTTTGTTTTCAAAACGAGAATTCGAAGGAATTTTTTCTTCCGGATTGATTAATTTGAGCAACTGTAATTTGATCATCCTTGCATCTGAAACACTAAACGTTTCAAATTTCATTTGCGTATGATGGTTTTCCTAAATTTAACGATGCGGACAATATCAGTCGAATCTTCCTGAAATTGGGAATTGAGCAGAGCTAAGAATTATTCTTGACCTCACAATATACTTAATGAATTTCAGCAAACCTATTTCTTTGTTTCCAATCCATTTGAATTTTAAAAGTAAAATAAATCCATACATTCAATCATTATTCGCTTTTACTGCTAAATGAGCTTGGGGTCCCACCATCACGATTCAATCCTTTTGATATGATCTGTTTGTTTACTTTGTGAAAAGTTATACCATGAATACTATTTCATACAATCCAAAATTTACAGACATTTTATTTGGTGACAAGGAATTAAAAATTCTATAACGTTAAATAAAGTAATAGTTCTACGACGTGTTACAAATGTATGGATGATAAATTCTTGTCGGTCAAATTAATCATCCCGGAAATAAAAATTCTTCGAATTCTCATTTCAAAAATACGAGCTGACCCGATTGTTCGGCTAATTGAATACCCCGGAAGAGAGTTTTAAGAGCTTTTCCGAAACCCTGAATGGTTAATAAGCAGTCACGCCACGTTGACGCAAAAATCAGTCAACAATTCCTCACATTTACTTCCTGTATCGTTTAACGAACAAGGTGCCGATTGTAAGGCCTGGTTTGAAACTGACTTTGGATGAGTATTGCTCATTCCGATCGGAACAGTCGGCCAACGAAGCAATCATCTTGTTGGAGAGTGACACTGGACGGGCTGGCATTTCCGCATTTGATTTGATTCCAACTGATTCCTCTGGAAAGCAATCAAGTTGGTTTTAAAATTGATTGGTCAAGGGGTGCCGCCATTACCTCTCGTTGGTGAGTGTTACTGTAATCACACACAAAAATACAATTTTCTGTTCACTAATGTTTTGTTTTATTTTTGATTTTAGTCGCACTTCAGGGGCTATTCTTCCAGAAAGCACACCCGGTTAATACTTTAAAACCAATTAATGCAACTTTTGAGCTTTCAAAACATTGGTTTCTTTGTTTCAGTTGGCTCCAATTCCGGGGTCGGAGTCTTCTGTGGTTTGGATTAGCCACAAAGTTTAAGTCACTCTGAGCAAAATCATGTTCGATTTTCTTCTCATGTATCAACTGCTGTTCAACTTATTACTACTCTCAATAACTGGACATAATGGGCTCGACTACAATCAACAGATGACCCTACGAATAATCACACAAATAATATTATGTTATATTTATCAGAACAATAATTATTGTATAAATTGTCATCATATCGGAACTTGTACTCGTAGAAGAAAGAATAAAAGAGTTTTACAACTTGTCATATGTTCACATGCATTCATTCAATTTAAAATTTAACATTCGGACATGCAAGCAAGGAAGCAACCAGGCTGCAATCAAATCTTGAATGTTTTACGTAGTACCATCCCTGAAATTTCGTTTCCCAAATTATGCAATTCCAAGTTATTCGAAAAGTCAAAAAGTTTTTGAACCCAGCTCAGACTAGTATGATCCTTAATATTTATTAATTCATTTAATATTCAAATTCTGCAATGAGTAATTACTCTAGTGTTGGAAAATGTTTGAAAATGAAAATATCTTCCGTTCAGTTTAATCAACCGGGAAATGGCGAAATCCTGTCGATTTCTTGGAACTCGGCTTCATTATTTGGAAAACAAAAATTATTATGTGACGGCTTAAACAGCCGGAAAAATGTAATCAGGGTGATCCCAATGTCTATGAACACTTTCTGTTACCGACTAGCTGATTTCCAAATATTAATATTACACTATTTCTAGTGTTAATTAATAGCGTTGTTTTCAAATAGACTTTTTACAACGGCGTCAAGAAATTTTCGTTGCATTATTCTTAGATGTATTATTATATTATTTTGGCGGTGCCATTAATACAGATGGAGCAATAATAAGGGCTGCTAGCATAAAACCCAAATTAAATTCCAAACGTTCCAGAAAATTTAAACCGATTTTGGAGCGATCCCTTCGTACAGATCTTTCCTATGTGCAGGTTTATTTACTGTAATCCAAAGCAATACTCCAAATTACTGAATTTGAAGCCTAAAACGAACCACCTTGTTGGCTGAATACCCCGGAAGTGATATCCAGAAAAGTATAAAAGCGTGAATGGACCGCTGAAGCTCATTTTTTTCCGCTTGGGTTCTTCCTACAACGGTTAACTTGTGGTTCCGGGGAGTTGGCCTTACATCTAAATCGTTATCAACGCAAAACTACTAAGAGTATGAGTTAAACTCTATTATCAATAATCAGAAAATAATTATTCAATTTTATTTTTGTAATTTGTCTAGTTCGATGCTGTTGACACATGTGAGAGTCGAGGTCAATAGTTCTCCCATCTAACTTGTGATTTGGTTGAACTCATGTTATTCTGACCAATCCCCTTGAGTGGACAAGGAGTATCCAATAGTGGTAAAGAATAACCGTAAGTCTATTATTACATTATATATTAAAATCAGGCATTCAAAATAGTGATAACAATTGTTTCATTATCTTTGCAGATTTGTATTGGAGATCCAACCCCAACCGGCTCGCGGTCCTGATGGCCGCCAAACATGTCACTCTGAGCAAAATCATGTTCGACTTGTTCCTCATCATCTGTATCACGCACCAATCCCTGTTCCAGAAAAAACATTTCAATTTTTACAAGAATGACTTCAATTTCAACACAAGAATGACATCACAAATCTTCCTCCAACTATTTTGTTTAAATTATTCAACATGTCCTTATTATAAATTTCAAAATATTTGTGTATTGATAAAACTATCGATTGAATTAATTAAACTGATTTTAAGCGTGTTTGAGTTCGTTTCATGTACTGGAAGTTATTGTTGTCCGGCCTAATGTTGATGACTGTATTGAAAGAACATCCAATCCAAAAAGAACGGCATACATGTAGAAATGATAAAAGTTCGGTTCCTTGGATTACGTGGGTTCGTTTGGGAAATGGGCCGCAATGGCCACCCGAAAACCTTACTTCAATCTGGCAAGGGAGCCCGAATGGGTCGTTCTGTTCTGTTCCGGGTAACATAAATAGCTGTGGCCCGTAAATTTCGTAAAATCTTTAATTACACAGATGTTGAGAACATACCGGGATGAAAATTACCGTTGCCATTGTCAATGGACCCGGAAATCAAAGACGCCAAGAAATTAACAGAGAATTTCTTGTTTTAATAACAATTGCTTGAATTGAATACCCCGGATGTAATTTAGTTCAAAGACTCCTGAAGCTGAATTCACAATTTCCTTCATAGTATGATTGTACATGCGGAATGTTCGACTTTTAATTAAATTTCTAAGAAATTATCGAAATGGTATTAAGAAGAGTGATGATTCCATTCCTCAGAATCCCTGAAAAGTTACAACCCGGAAGCCACCAGTTCTATTCCATTTCGTAGTGGATTTCTGGCCGTACTGATACCCGGGCTGAACGGGGGTCGATGATCGCGGGGTATGAAAAATGATGGTATTTAATTGTTCAGAACGGACGGAAAATTACATCCAGGCTCCGTAGAACCAATAATTGTTTATAAAATAAGAGCTCGATTGTTGGATTACTTGAATACCCCGGAAGAGTGGTGTTCGAGGAATCTGAAGCCATGATTGGGTATAAAAAGGCCAAATTCGAGTTTAACAGCTCATACAGTCCTCACCGGTCTCTCAACGTAACGGCGTACTTGCTGCTCTGGCAAGCTAAGCCTGACCGTTTGTTCGGGTCCATTTTCTTTTACAGCTGGTTAGTAAGAAAAACAAATAATTTCTTATTCGGACTGTTACTAATTTCGATTTTATTTTCACAGTCGAATTGCTTTCATCACTGTCTGAAAGGACCGTGTTTGCAGTTGTTGTATCCATCGGATGGCGTTGTGCTCCATCATTTGGAGAGTGCTGGAACTTAAACACTCCGCTTATTTATATCAAGTCACTTCGAGTAATATCATGTTCGATCTACTCTTTCTACTACAATTACTGTTCTCAGATTATCATCAATCATCTCGCAAGCTTAAATATGATCTCGATTCTACCATAGTACTATACAATAATTGCATAAATTACTCTGTCAATTATAAATCATTTAAAAATTGTATTGTAAAAAATTCAAAAACAATAAACATGTGTTATTCATTGGATTGTTGACCATTTATTCCAAGGAGAATTAAGTCCGCTGGGGTTTAGCTGATTTAATTTCGTCCAGTACTAATCTCTTCAAGAGTTGAATTTTTTTGCAACTAGCTCCAATTGCAGTAGAAATGACCAGAAAATAAAAGCAAGGTTGTCTTGCTATTTCAGAAGTGTTTGGTTTTAGGAATTTTCCGTAGTGGGGTACCTTGAGACCATTTTTTATAAGTCCATGTTTGGGTGAGGTTAAAATGTTCAGGATTGGTCCTTTAATGTCCTTCGTAACGATTGGGAAGCTTCCACCAAGAAAAATATTTTCTGGCTTGGGCTTGACAAACAGACAATATGTAAAGGGTCAAACAAATACATTGAATACTAATATATTGAACTGTCCAGTCATTATTCGACAGATCCAAGGTTTAATCCAATCAGATGCGAGACGCTCGATCCGTTTAGATTCTGCAATTGTCGTTACGTGGCTTTGTCAGAAAAACAAATAAAAAAGACAAACAATTTGAATCCTCTCGTACGATTTTCTACCTACTCTAGTTTTCTCCACATGTTACAAAGAGTGCTCACCGAAAGTAAAATTCGTTGTCTAGAATCGTCGCGAAAAGTGACATGTCCATAAAGCACAACCTTTTAAGATTTCTTAGAATAAAAAATTATTAGTTATTATTCTAAACATAGATACCAAATTAGAGTATTACCACACTTTGTCCATCCATTTCAATAAATAGAAAATAGGAACAAACATACGACAATATTCTATTTTCATATTCCAGGAATACGAAAAATTAGTCGAAAGGACAAACGCTATACTGACGTCTAAGCATTATTTTATATACAAACAGAATTAGGAGCAAATTGGGTTTCAAAACTGGAAAACATAGCCAGTTCAGTTTGCCGTTTCTTTCTACGAGTTAAACATGGTAAGACTTTATCTTATTCACTCTGGTTAAAAACAACATGATATAAAATCGTGTAAACTTTTGGGAAGGAATAGCGCCAGAGACTTACTTTTGCGGGGTCAAAGGCCCCCGTTACCCACGTATTAGGATTTCGGTAAATTTTATAGTTATAGATCCAACCTCGGGTCCTCGTCACAATGAAACCTGACATCACAAAATGAATTCAGCCGATATATATCTAGCGCTAAAATGGCTAGACTTTTTGGGGTAGACTCTTCCTAGAAGTTGTTCAGCAGATCCAGGGCTACTATTTAGAACAAGTTCAACCTACATTTTACCGTAAGGACTGTGCGGTGTTCTTTGCAAGAATCTTGGAAACCGGTCTCGAAATAAGATTTGGTGGCATGCGGCTATATTTTCTGAGTAATACGAGTTTAGTAGTGGAGTAAATACCCGGACTAACCTGAGGAGAGGATAACATGTACAGAAGGTGCATGACAAGGAAGGTTTTCCGTCTGAGAGATGAAATCATATCAACCTCCACTTTTTGTTTTTTTTTTAGACATGACATTAATCCTATTCCCGACGGAAGACTTTCCTTTCTCCCGCATGCCGTGGAGAAAAAATACCCGGAGAAACGGAAGGAACTTTCTTCACGGAAACTCAATTCACGAGTGCATGGAGATCGTGCGTGCTGAGCCTTAGTGGCTTTACATGCACTTTTTATGGGCCAGAGATCACAGATTTTGTATCCCGAGGATTTTTACCAGTTTTTGAACAGACAGACAGAAAGGTAAAGCTACGACCGTATTACTCTACAAAGTTAACAACTTTTTCTACAGTTAAATAAGCCTAAGCCATTTCCTTTCTTCCCGTCTGTAAAAGTATAAACGTTTCTCACGTTAGGTGTATCTTTGCCCAAGGAGTTTCAGCCCAGGAATATGTCAACCAAATTATTTGACACTATAGTCAGACATCTACATTTCTCTGTATTATTTTTTTCATTTGTTCTAGGGATGGACACTCAAAGTATTATTGTTAAAAATCTCCACTAATTTCCTAGCCCATCTTGCCTTAAATTTTCGTCGAACGTTTAGTGCATACTATATCCAGCGAAAAAATTAATGCAAGATTTTAATATGAAGACTTCTTTCGTGGAATTGAATAAAAAGTTGCACTTTTAAAGGGAAAATTAATTAAATTAACGAACGGATACTTCAGACAAATTTTATAACCTGTGACTCAACTGCAATAGTGCAACGGGCAACGAACGCGTGCATTTTCGTGACGTACTTATTGCACAGCTCGATTTGACTTACGAGGAAACCAATTTTAATGTAAAATTGAGAAATTTGTTACTACTTCGGTACAATATGCCTGGAAGCATGCATAGCGTTGGGATATTTCAAAAATTTCTGGCAGTCAATCGAAAATGAAGTAAATATTGTCCTCATTCTCAAGGCACTGAATTAATGTAGGCTTTCGGGGTTGTCCCTGAATTTCTACGAAGAAATCGTTTCCTTGTTAAAATTTTTGCGAATAATACAGACAATGTTCCTGGTGCATGGCTTGACAATAAAATTTTGTAAATTAAGTGCATTCCATAAAACAAGTTTTCTCATAAGAATCCGAGATTTGTGATTGAGTAGAACCGAAGTATTTATGATACGAAGCCAACTTGACCCTGCAGGATTTTTAGTTCTGACTTGTTAAAACCACGTTCTATAGTTTCATTGCACTGCACTCTGAGTCCTAAAACAAAAGTGGATGTGAGGTCATAAATGAATAAAACTGTAACAAAGTAATAAAATCTTTTACGTATACAAAATAATTTGCACTGCTATAGTGTAGTACAATGGGATGACGAATCCTTTTACATTCTCTTGCCTCCTTACGATGAAGTTGAAAGCTGCGGTAGGAAATAAAATAGACTGGTTGGAGCACCTAGCGTGCACGGCTTCAAGTTCAACTCGAGCATCTCCCGTCATTTTTATTTTAACTAAATGGACCATTCTTCAAATATGTACATAATTTGGCATTCTGTGATTTGATCAGTCTACGATTTCACGGAAATTTGAAATATCGAATTCGTAATTAAATGAAATGCGGCACAAAATAAAACGAAGGCATTCATTTCAGCATTGTTTTCATAAATTGTCATTTAGCGTTCTAACTTTTTTCTAAATAATTTATTGGTGGATGAATTGCAGCAAATCAAATAAATCAACGTTTCACACAGAATCCAATTACGATTTTATTGAACTCAGTCAGTACAAACACAAAACAGAACTTCCTGGAAGATAAATAATAACTTATGCGATGTTGGAAATTGTGGAGACCACGCGGCTTCTCCACTCATTTTATTAACTAATACATGAAAATACTTACATATTATGTATTTCATTTAGGTTTATTACACATGTGTCGATTTAAATTTTAAAATTAATTATTCCTAACAGTAACTATTTCTAGTTATGCCGTAAATTATTATCCGCATAATCTATCAAAGTTATTCTTATTAATTGAAAAGATGTCCAAGAAAGACGCAAGACACGCGCGTACTGCATGCGGTTGCATGCTCACAAAGCGAGACCTACAAGTTCCTACCAGTATTCTCATAATATAGGGTACACCGGGCTAAAAGTCTACAATTTTTGGGAATATGCTTAAAGTCGCCAATTTTGGAGAATGTGGTCTCCACAATTGGTGGACTCCATTCATTCGCATTACTGGAGACTTATCATGTCTCCCTTGGATGGGTGACATTTAGCCCGGTTTACCCTATATCCGTAATTGATTAATTATATAATGTACAATGAATATAAATCGGTTGTAATAATTGATTAATTATATCCCAATATAACGAATCTATTCCATTTGTGATGGAAGTAATTGAAATTTACTGGTTCATTCTGATTGGACTTTCAATTTTTGTTGTTTTTCAGCATTACAGTTTACCCTTCGCATATCAAAATCCAAACACGGTCAAAAATGGGTTCAAAATAATTCATGTTCCTCAAAAATACGAACAAGTACACCCTCGAAACAAGACCCTTAGCTGTCCATCTTAATTTCTTACTGCTTTACTAAATATACTTCATAGTTAAATATTATTTATTATTAATTTTTGGGATGTTAGCCGTACTCGTAGAGGATTCTCCTGCTACTTTGTGCGCTCTATCGAAATCTTATTTAATACATTAGAAAATTATTCTACTTCTATGCAGTACTTGTAAAATTGCACAAGACATTGTACTACCGGAAGGAATTCTAACGAAAGAGTCTTTCTGTATCTTCCTAATGTCGAGAAATAAGACGATCCATTACTCACTGACGACGCCAGAACCACAATCGGGGTATAATTTGTCTTGCCATTTCCGACTGTATCGTAATTACCAATTTGGTAGAGGAATTAATTTACCAAATCGGGTTCTGGTGGGAACTACAATATATTGGTATTTAAGAAAGTCTGTCGTACACAATTTATACCTTTCTTTAATTAAAAGGAGAATACAAAGGAGGGTTAACAAGTAATAACCAAAATAAAATACTGCCACAGAAAAATTTCCTGTTTACAATAAGACTAAAGAAAAGATTGACCATAATTCTAAGACAAATATTGTAATTTGGAAATAACCAAACAAAATGATTTACAGTAAAGGTCACCTGTCACTTTTACCTAGTCATTTTAATTGGCGCGATGTTCACAATTATGATGTGAACACTGAACTTAGAATCGCATGATATCATCGCGATTTCAAAGCAACAGACTATATTTTAGGAACAAGGTAAACCAAAAAACTTAGTTCACTTAAAAAAATTTCTATGGAAGTGTTACAATAATGAATAAATAAATCACGTAGTGATGAATTTTGTAACAGCCGGATTGTTTCGAAGTATTTTTACCGTAAATAAATTGAAGATAAAATATTTTTTTAGCATCTTGTGTTGAAGAATGAATGAGTGGTTGTCCAGGTCAAGCCATTGTCTCATACCTCAAATATAGCTTCAGAGAATTCGGAACCTCTAATTTCTCAACACCTGGGGTAAGCAAGTTTTTGCGAACTGCCATACGGGCAAGATGCATCAGTCTAGGAACCTCCATTGGAGTCGTGTAGAAACCAACTTTGAATTTCGCCGTTCTGTCAAAGTCAAAATGAAGATTATGAAGGACAAAAACAGAAATTTTTGTTTTTAATAGTTTAGGGCATTATTTTAAACGTGTTCAAATTGAAGTGAACATACCCAACAGCGACGCAGCGGCCAGAAGGAGAATAGGCACAACTGAGAGTGTCATCTCCTTCAGAAGCAATTCCTTCGGGGTCCGTGTCACCCATTAGATTCCAAAATCGGATCAAACTAATAGGAGGAAAAATAGACAAACATCATATTAGTATTGGCCAATTTCCATCTTATTTTAGGTTAATAGCTAAAATATTATTAGATTTCAAATGGCTTACTGATCATCTGAGATGGTGACTAGATGAGTTCCATTTTTGGCGTAAGAAACACCACGAACCCAAGCACTATTGGCTCCACTAGCATAGATCATTTTCGGTGGAGGGTGAAGATGGTAGAGTTTATGGAGAATGGCACCGGTGTAAGGATCCCAAAGAATGACTTGAGTGTCCCAGGAAGCTGTAGCCAACACAGCGCCATCTGGACTGAAGGAGCAACTGACCACTTCATGAGAATGTCCATCTAGTCTACGAAATATTCTGTATTCATTCATATCCCAAAGGAAAACCTGTGGACAAACAAATTAATGTTAAATCCGGAAATAGTTTTTCAAAGAGTATTCCGTCAATTATAGTGTTTATGAAACTCACAGTCTTATCAGAACCGGCGGAAGCCATTAGTTTTGAGTTTGGTGCCCAACAACACCAGACCACATAGTCCTTGTGAGCAAAAAATGTCTTGAACATATTTCCATCATCGTTCAAGTCCCATCCCTGAAATTGTACAAGACAAACAGGTTTAAATTTGACTATTCTTCGAATTAGGCACTAATGTAAATAATTTGCGTCCAAAAGGATGACAGGATTTTGAAATTCGGTTCAATCATGACGAAAGTTGAATGAGGAAAGTTTCAAAGACTAGAGGTCAGGCGATACGCTGGTAGAATAGCGTAGTCGCCATTTCAGTGATATTTCAAGGAGTTCCAAGTAAAAAATTGATGAAAATATATTAATCTGAATCAATTTGTTGTTCACCATTGACTGACCTTGAGTGTTTTGTCAAGAGACGCGGAAATCAGACGAAGTGAGCCATCTGGAGCAAAGGCAAGGTCTCGAACAGCTAATTTGTGATCCATGAGTTCCAGGAGGAGTTTTCCGTTCCGAACATTCCAAATTCGAATCCGACCGTTCGTGTGACCTGTAGCGAGGATGATGTCTGCTGTAAAATCGTAGCGTGTCCAATAAGCTTTCTGGCCATGTTGACGATTTTTGCGCAGAGTGTTGAGCGGAGTCCCACTCCCGAAAGCCACGGACATCACCGGGTAACCACATTCTATTGTGATGCAGGGTCGATTGACCTTGTCTTGATCAGTATTCGAACTCGATTCCGGCGGAATCGACGGGTCAGCCAATCTCAGTGGGGGTCTATAATACCATATTTTGTTATTCACTTTGGTGAAATAGACAATTAAAGCGGAACCTGTCCCAGTTAACCGTGCGCAGATAAGTGACACTAGTTCCGATCGCCACAATTCGGTAGTTGCCTGGTTCTGGAGGTCACTGGGACAGATTTCATTGTACTTAGCAAATACTAATATGTGGATTGCGATAACTTACAGAGAATTCTTCTCTCCATCCCAGGGAACGAGGATCACTTTTCTAGGGCTACAAATCCAAGCAAAATATGACTCGTCTGGGGCAAAAACAACGTGCCAGCACAAGCCACGAGTTAGTTTAAAGTCAAAATGTTCCTTGAATGCATCATCCAATGGATCAGGGCGTAACTCTCCGATCTTTATGGCAGCGCCTAAAAAATAAAGCAAGAAAGTATTTTAATATGTTAAATTGTACAAAATTAAATAAGAAAATCACGGCTATTTTACTTTGTAGTCTTAATTACATTTTATTCTGGTTTTTGGACATGGCAGCCAGCACTTTTTTAAAAGATAACTTCGCCAGAGAATTTAATAAACTACTGAACGTACAAAAGCGGAAGCCGTGTCGAAATTAGAAATTTTAAGCCGTAAAACAACATCTCTTTTATCTCTTCTTGCCTTAATTTCATTTTACTTCAAATCTCTCCATATTTCACTACTAATGGGACTGCTCGCGGGAAAAACCACCAGTTACTTGTATATCGAACTCATTATGAACCACCCTGTGCACAATTATGTGCTTAGTAAATTCTAATTCAAACTGGTGCCCTGGCCAAGTACTACCTACTTAAAAATAGATGAATAATTAGAGCAAGTGCGCATTCCAAACTTCAGATGAGGAATTCTGGCATGACGTGGCTTGTAGATCGCCTGATCAAGTTCAGTGAATCGTGTAGTGCGGCGTACGACTGTAACCGTGAATCTTGTAGTAGTAACCCGGGTTTCTATTATTAGAAATCAATATGACCTGACTATGACTTGTTACCAAACCCGGCATTTATTGGCAGCTGTAAAAGTTTCCATGTATATGGTCTGTCACAGAATACGCCTCTCACTGTCAAAATACAGACAAAACCATTTCGGTCAGTTTTCTTTCAACTGTCCATATCAACTCGAACTCTTACTCACTCTTAAATTCTTCATAAGAGAATGGCAACTAGTTTGCTAATTAGCTTTTGTGATGGTCACCCTAGTAGTTGTCAATAAACACTTTGAAGCAGTGGACAAACCATGCCTTTCAGACGTATTGAATTCGAAACAAACCTACACCACCATTTCAATGCTAGAATCGAACAAATAGTGTTTATTATTTACAATATTCATTTTTTCTTTATCATTTAGACCTTATCGGTGGTGTACTGCCACAATAACCTTGAGAGTTATAGTAATTTATAATTAAAAATTATACAATTTCTTTCAAGTGTTTGTTCAAAATATAGCGTACTCAAATGGAATAGTACGGTTGTCATTTTCAAACCTACGAACAGTGTTATTGTACCATGCCATATAATTTGTTTTATGCCCCATTAAATTATTTCAGTTCGAAAATTCTAAAATAAACTCATCGGGCTGGGAATGGATATTTTTGACTTACTCAAAATGCACATTACTCTATGTACAATACATAAGCGCTCACTACGATGCACTACGTAGACAAAAGTAGTAAATTTAATAGTGATCGTTAAATTATACTTGCTAATTACATTAAGGCATGGCGTTTTTTTGTCTTACATTCCGGACACACTTCATATTGTTATATGAAATGTGTCCGGAATGTCAGCGAGCACATGGGTAACGCAGTTTGAACATTAGCCTAATTAAAACCTTTTATAAAATTTAAATTACAAAATATAATGTACCGTCAATAACTCGTTCTGGATTGTAGCATCGTGGATATAAAAATACCATTGCACTACTTGCTTGATAAATTCGAAGAAGATCTAATGTAATAGCAGAATATCTTGAAAATTGAGAGAGATTGATTAAAATTAAAATCTGGAAAAAGCGTTTAACTCTTAAATTCGTACACACCTGGCTGATGTCTGATGACTGACTACTCACACAAGTATCGACAAACTGGTGTGACCGAGTTTATTGCCTCCTGATTTTAGATTAGTGCTTATTTTCTAATTACTATCCTTAGTAAGTAAATTTTACTGCCTAATATATATCTATATAGTGTCGAGTGATTATTAAATTGTAAGCGCATTTATTTTACAGGGCGATCCATAACCTTTCCGCTGGAACTTACCAATATAAAGATTCATTAAATATTAGGAATGGCGCGGTGTTCCGACCAATTCTCAGTGTGACTCGGATATTACGCTGATCCAAGAGTGTTGATGCCAGAAAGTACGTATGAAAACTAGTTTTTACCTTAATATTCCTACTATATTTTCAATAAATATTCATCTTCGCCAAGCCACTAATGCAATTTAAACGATCTGTAGATGTAGATCTAAAAATCGTACTACTTAATTATAAGAAAAAATACACCTTGAAACTACCGGGGAAAATATTCTGGACCACCCTGTAATGTTCGAAACGGAAATTCCAAGACTTCATACATTGCGTCAGAATTGTTTTCCGTTTGGTTTTTCAGGGTATAGTCTGGAATGACTTTGATCCGAATCAAACCGGTTTTAGGGAGTTTCGGTGAATCTTTAAGGGTATGGATTGTTTATCTTGTAAAATTGTCCCTTTTCAGAACCCAAGTCTTGGCTTGAACAACGCACATGGTACATAAGTCTGTATGATATAAAATCTTAGCTCAAATTCAAGAATGCTAATAATAATACAAACTCTAGCAAGAGGCTAAAATTGCTATTTTTGGTGTAAGTGTATTGGCATGCGTCTATGCATTTGGTTATGTCCGGGGTTCGATCTTTTGGGATGACAGTTGACATGTGATGGCTTTAAAGAGGAGTTTTTTCACAGAATCACATAAACGTTGTGACAAGAATGGACGGGAATTATTGTATTTTCATTCGGTACTTCAATTCAAGACCCCCGGTGTGACTAGTGCCATTTAATAATTGTCGGGTGGTTATTTCAGAAAATACAACCGTCATTGATCGATGAACTGACATAAAAACAGTCATCCATCAAATGTTTTTATAAAAAAGTACATATTATTGGAACATTTTCCGTTCTCCTTTGATTAAAATATCAAAGTCAATTTCGCTACAGACAATGTCTAATTCAATTAATTACACGCGTGTACAGGATGTTTTGTCACGTAGCACTAAATGTGTAATGGCTGCAGAAGTTGTAAGATGACGAGCCGGGAGTTATTTTATGAATTACCGTTTAATCTGACATTTTTTAAATTAAGCATTTACTTTGAATTGGATGATTCTTTATTTACGTGGTTTTCCAAATGCATTCACACATACAAGTTAGCTCATTATAGGTCTTACAATGGTAGAACGAAATTTTGGGTTCAATAATGATATTGAGTTTTGTCGCGTACGCACATGTGTGTAAAACAGACATGTTATGACTGACTCCGAATTCGGACCCACCCAGATTATTCAAGTTCAAGGTTGCACAATTCGTCTCATTTATTTAATCGTAATAAGAGTGAAATGTACTATCCTGGACATAGTCTGGCTGGTACAAAATTATATTTAGATCACAGGGAAAGGACTTTTCTCGTCAAAATCAAACGGACTATAAATATGACCGATTTGTAGTGTAGTCGCATAAAATTTATATCACAACTAGCCAAGTGTTATTTTTAAAAAAACTCGATACCGCACCGTCAATGGAAACATTGCTAAAAGTTGCACGAAAGTATTGAATAATATTATCAGCCGACGAAACCATCATAAATAAACGTGGTGACATAGGAAAAATGTTCCTTGTCAGTTGTAAGTTGTTAGACAGTATTATGAAAACACAAAAAAACTGTGGTTTCATTTACTCGAACACTTCTTTATCCGTAGTACTCAAATAATGTAAACATGGGTTAGTTTGAGTGAGTCTGTTTGTCTGACACATGGATTGTAATTCATCTAATACACTCACTGAAACAAGTGGCTAGCGATGTCAATGTCATGTATCATTGTCTATTTCTGCCATTAACAGCTTTCTAATAAAGAACCTGGAGATAAACTCAAATAATCTACACATATAAAATCCAGGACATGTTTGTGTGTGTGTGTGTGTGTTCCTCTTCTCCTCCCAAACGGCTGGACC
>JAQFYE010002600.1:0-17555 GCA_034694305.1 Protaphorura glebata
TGCATTGGATAAAGTGAGATTCCATGTGATCCAAGTGTGAAAATCTGCCGGTTTCCTCTTTTGTTTAAATTCAACCTTCTATTTGTGGCTGTCGTGCTGTCAATTTTGTGAACATTTACTAACGTGGAGTAGAATTTTGATTTTGTACACGTATATTCGTATTCCACAGATTCTTAAAATAAGATCACATATTTCCATCTTTGTCGGATTTATACGCTAAATTAAATTGAACAGATTTCAGAATCACAACAGCACAGGACAGACTGCACAACACAGTAAGTAAAATGTCATTCGTTAAATTTAGTAATGTTTCCAAATTATGTGTATTAATTTTGAGTTATATTTCTGTATATTGTAAAGTAAATACCACATAATAAAGGAAATCAACGTTCCTCGTATAGAAACCAAAAACTGTATCGGATCTGTTCATAATCGTGACATGATTAATTGCACGGAGTTTCAAAATTTTAGCACAAGCGGTCTATAATGATTGTGGTAGATTTTCAGTTCCACAATAATTCTGAGTTAAGTCTGTTCTGGCTGCATTTAGCGTATGGATACGTATACATATAAAATTTCAACGCAAAGTCTTTGAATTCCAGACACAATGGTCTGTCGTATGCTCGTATGTGTCAGAATTAATGTACAAAAAAATTATTGAATAGAATTAACAGACACTGCAGATATATTCTGACAGTGATTGTTCGCTAATTGAATTGCGCTAATTTTTCTAATTACAGATTTCTTTCTGAAATATTGTCGTCTTCGGGACGAGACCAAAGAGAGTAATTCCAGGATGACTCAACTCACAAAACTCCTATCTGCGCTAGCAGTATTTGGAACATTTTATCTCATACTCCTGAATTCGCTGTATGACCCAGATGACACGATCTCAAATTATCTATTACTCCCACTCCCACTTCACATCTTAATCCTCTTTGGGGTAAGTCAAAAATGAATGTGTCATGTAGGAGTAGGAGATATTCTAGGACAAGTTGATTTTCCGGGGGTTAATCGTTAAAATACCTTTAATTGTACATTTGAACTGGACTGCCGTCGATAATCTTCAAATTGATAGATTATTCATATTTTGCGGCATTTCAATTTGAGTTCACAAATTAAAACTAAACTAAACATTAATTTCTTCAGATTTATTCCGTCTACACTGTCCTGTACCGAACTCTACATTTCAACGATTGTCCAGAGGCTGCCGCTGAACTTACGAAAGAAATCGAAACCGCCAGAGCCGACTTGAAGCGTAAAGGGTTTAAATTCTAACCACGGGACAAAACAATTCTATTCATACTGTATTTAAATCGATAATTATTATTAAGACGCCATTCCATCGACCTCTTAAGCTGTCTGCATTCCGAGATTCGAAGGAATTAATATTTTTGAGTTAAAGTTCCTCCTCGAAAGAGTAAATAAATCCATTGTTGTCTATTTTAGTGTTAAAATCATCAAAGTTGTATCTGATTTTTCAAATGTTCTACGCGATGCGGCGGAAGCTGATTCACACCTCTTAGAATTAGTCGAATTAAATCTATCAAGCGTACTAGTAGTATAGATACGTTAGACTTATTTCTCAGGCTATAGGGTTACCATCACATTCAGGACTTTTACATTCCTGTCCTGATCTGATAATTTATTTGGTCGAACCACATCGTTTGAGTGTAGGTGGCTTGGAACATCTAATCGTAGTTCCTATTTGATTGAATATTTTGTTAGATATTTTGTGAATATCCAAATATTTAAAAAACAAATAGACTCGAGAGAGTAAATCCTTCATAAAACATATCCTATTAAAGTGATAAAGAGAACATTATTAAAATTAAGAAATCATGCGCACACTATAATTAATTACAGTATCCACTTAATTTTTAAAATCTCACGATGATATGACTTTTATTGTTAAAAATTAAGTTTGACATAAAGACAAGACTAGAACTAAAACTCTTCTAACGGAAACGCTTCTCGTCTTCTTCGGTTTGACTTTACTTCTTTAATGTCATCGGGAAAACTGGAAGTGATACAGGTAAGGTTGACATTCCGATCCGATAGTTCTTTACGGGTGATTGTATCTTGCTGTGGCGGGTCTTGTGTTGATTCATCTCGGACCTGGTTTCAAAATAACGTCAATCAACGTTTCAAAGTACAACATAATTTAGTTTCGAAATAAATGTTTAATTTGTTCTTTAAAGAAAGCATATATCTCGGTGAGCATACTCGGGTCAATAATTGCTACAATTCCCAGTTTTTGTAATTTTTAATTTTGCTGAAATCCATTGAGATTGAGAAGTACTTTTAACGAAATTAAGAGATTTGAGATGATTAGAACGGGTGATTTCATATCTTACGACGCGGGTGCCAGAGAAAGATTACTTCAACAAATATCCCAAATTTTGAAAAAAACCAAGTATTCGTGTAAAAAAAATATTGAAATCTAAATATATCAAGATCGTAATCTCTACTTGCGCGCCAGCGTCATTACCCTTTCTACTTCGCGGAATACTCGGAGTAAATTTCGGCCGGCTAATTTTTCCAAATCCTCTTCAGACCACCTTCCGGTTTTGTATAATTCCTCGAACAATATTGGGTATTTGGAAACATCTTCTAAACCAATAGCAGGTCTGGAGAGCAAAGAAACATTAAAATTAAAATTAAGAAGTCATATGAGGACACTAACTAATTAAGATATCCGTTTGTATATGTAATTTTTACTGTTCAATTCCATCGTAGTCTCCGCCAACTCCAACGTGGTCCGGTCCGGTTATGCTTCGAATATGGTCAATGTGGTCTAAAGTTCAAATCAAAATGAGGACTTAAATAATTCCTTCTTGATTGACTCAATTTCAGTATGCCGGAACTTACCGACTACATCTTGAAGGGTTGCGTTGGTTTTATCACACTTAATGAAGGAGTTGTAGAAGTTAACCATGACCAATGAATTTTTTTCTTTCTATAAATCAAATTTTTCAAAATGAGTGATCTCGAGTGAGCATCATTTTGTCTCAAATACATCATTTATGTTTTCAAGACGTACACTTCATCTTTCATTATAGTCTTGATAAGCGAATTAGAGGTATTAAATTTTGTTTAAAATAGTACGACATAATTTACCGTTAGTTTGAGAACATCATCGTTCACATTTCGGTGGTGCGGGCACAGGGTATACGATGACGAATGTGAGAAAATTACCGGGGCCCTGCTCTTATGGAGTGCTGATATCTGGAAATATTTTGAAGTATTATTTTTTGCACTAAGCAATATTTCGACTTTTATTGCTTACCATAGTTTTGACGGACACGTGAGAAATGTCAATCATCATCCCCAACCGATTCATTTCTTCAACAACTTTCTGCAAAAAAAAATGTATTTTGATATAATGTTAACGAAATAAATAATGCTACAACCCACATTATATTTGGAACTGAATTTCGTAAATTAGTCCGTTTATACCTCGCCAAAGTTAGATAATCCATTGTTTTCAGGTACCCCCGGATTCACTGGATTGTCAACCGGTGAACTGTCAGCCCTTAAATTATCATGCAAATTAAGTGTTAATATTGTTGAGTGAGTTAAATTCGCAATCAGAATTTTATTCTTAGTATAGCAAAATCTCGTCAGGCGTCGACAAGGCGAGCCAAAATTACTCAAACTGCAAATTAGCATCTGCTCTAATTCTTTCACGTCGCCGGTTACTGTAATTATTCAGCATGGATTGTTATTGATTTAGAAAACGACCTTACCAGGATTGGACAAGAGCTCACCTGAGCTAAAACTGTTATCTACTTCGATTTAGAAAACATTAGATTTAGTATTTTCTAAATCTATTTCTAAAAAACGAGTACGGCCTAGTCTGTAAGTGAAATCAGAATTTGAAAGAAACATGTGGCGTCGTGTCGAAAAAAGTTATTTAAATTTTGTTATTGGGATTTATTTCTGGAGGTCCCTCCAGGTGGAAGTATGCTTGCTGGAAGCTGTTACAAGTTATTCCGCCGTTGTCTCTCAACTCAATACGAATAAAGTTATTTTGACAGCTCATGTACCTTGTATGAGGTAATTTGAAACTACACAAGTTAGACTTTCGTTTGAAAATCATTGGTTCCTGGTCAATATTATCCGTCAATGTATCAGGAATTAAAACAATAATTAAAATTCAAATATAACCAAATTAATTATACCAAGGTGTATTGCAGCTGTGCGTGAGAGTCATGTAACGCGCGCCCAGGTCATAAAGTGTTCTCAGAATTCCGAAACTGGACTGCATCGAATGTCCTCCTTCAACTCCGATAAGACTGGCAATTTTTCCATTCTTGATTGCCTTCTCAATTTCTGAAGAATAATGGCAATGATTAAAGTAAAACGAATATGTTATAGGTTATATTTATTAAAACCTTACCGTCCGCACTGGTTGCGAACTCCATGTCATTGCCGTACTTCTTGACTAGACGCTTTATCACGTCAATTTGTTCGATTGTTTGAGAAACTGAGTCTTTGTACTGACTGGTACAAGAAGTGTATGCTACCCAGAACTAAAAAAGTAAAAATAGAAATAACAATTATAATTGTATGCTTCATTACGCTTGAATAGTCTTCCTGGGTTTATCTGGCCGTGGGTGTAAACATTATTATTGACCCACCCTGTAAATACTTTTAGTCATGTATTCTAGCGTCATGCACATGCAGTGGGGAAGCGCAGGTCACGTACAATAATGCAATGACATAAAACATGTATAAATTGTACGTGCAGGTTTATGGAAACTATATTTTGTATATTTTGGTAAATGTTTGCAAATATGAATTATTTATTATAATCTACCGAATTGAGTATTTCTTGGGATTCAAGGTCACGCATAATCTACATAATTTCAGCAAAAATGACCATGCAATCATGGTTGGTTTAACTCTATTGATTCTATTGTTAGAGGAAGAGATAATGAAAATTGACAAGTCATCTTATTACCGATTATAATAATGGAAATGAATGAATTGAAAATATTTGTTTGGTTTGACCATAAAGGATTAACCGTTTATAATAGAAGCCGATAAGCCGAATATTTAGACTTTCAGAGACATAAACTGAACAGTGTAAATAAGTGAAAACTACGCCATATCTTCTTTTAATCTTGTATTGATTCTATCTTGATTTCCACAGAAGAATAAGAAAACATTTTTCATGTATGAACGGACTCAAAAACTAACTCGAAATGTCTTTAATGTACGGAGTTACGACCAATTTGTCGGCATATAAAGTTTTGGTTCACTCTCTCAACCATACATTTGCATCATATTTCAATGAAGCCTTTATAAAAGTGCAAATTACTGTCAATCCAAAGTGGAAACAAAAAGTAATTTTATATATGGACGGGGGCTACGGAAAACTCTTGAAATGAACAATCCTGAACCTTGTCGCCAGTTTCGTACCAGTGTTTTTACAATGAAATTAAAAGTGATTCCATTGTAAGTCTACTGTGGATTAGAGTATCACCCAGTTATAAATTCAATTAAATAAAATTTACCTGAGCTCCAACTCGACCTTTTTTCAGACGAGTCAAGTCCGTGTGTGAGTGCGGGTCTGAAGCCCAAGGTTCTTCTTTCGTAAGATCCGTGAAATTGAATTTGGTGAGGTCATTGAGGAGGTGAGCTCGGAGGTTCCAAGGGAGGTCATTATGCCTATCAGAACAAATTTAATCCTTCATTTTTCTTAAGCTGGATAAGATAATTATTTACATTATGTTATTTCTTTCTGCACGATAATAATCTTGACTATTTTGTGTAGCGTAAAGCGAATGTGTAAGGGTTGAAATATAGAGTACGGATTAATAACCGAGTTTCGAAATAACCCAGCCTCAGAATCGAATTTTCGCGTGAAAACCCGGCAAAAAAATACGTTTTAGAACACAGTGCACAGCACAGCAGATTGATATTTGTATTTTTATTGTCATGGTTTGGAAATGCATTTCTGAAATGATATGTTCGTTAGTTTTATATTCCAGGCGGCACACTTCATATTATTAACACAAACATCCATCAATTGAACTGAATAACTGTAGTGATAAGGCATCACCAAGCAAGGATAACAAGTTTAGTATTAATAAAGAAAGTCGTTAAAATAAGTGCACTCATACTTCACAGTATTAGATTAGATATAGTTCGGCACTGCACTGCGGGGACAGATTGAGGACATTTTTGAGTTTTTTAAAAGTGATTATTTTGTAAACGTACCCGTCAATAATTGGCATTCGATCCAAAACTTTTTGAACAATTTGTTCTGGTGTCAAAGGTGTATTATCTTCATCTGCCGAATCGTGGGTGGTGTAAAGTACGATTGCTGTTACGGCCGACACAAGGATAATTGCGCCCACTCCGACAATGAGTAATTTATTTCCTGCAATATCGTTTTAAAAAAAAATAACTAAAAAATTATTAAAATCAAATGCCGAATTGGTCAACTTTTGTCGTCTCCGTCCGTATAAACGTTATACTTCGAGCGATGTTTCGTAAGAAACTTATTACATTTCCTTGTTCCCTATTAGTCGAAACTTTAAACATGAAATTACAATTACAGGAGGAATGAATAAAAGCTTTAGATTGTGAGCCACAAGCCAGTGCTCGGAAAGTCCGGGTCTGAAAATTTTTGGAAGCAGACCCGGACTCCACCCGCACCCGGACTTGGATCCGCGGATCCGGACACAAGTTTGAAGAACATGGAGATGTACATGTATATGAAGGACTATTCCTCTGAGCGATTGACCCCAAATGCTAAGCTTTTCGATGAACTGTTTTCAAGCAGATTTCAATAGATCTCTCAAAGATGATGAAGTCAGGAGATTGGACCCGAATATCGGGTAGGGATCCGGGTCTTTTTTTTTCATATGTCGGACACGATGGCCGGGTCTCAAATTTTTGGGACTAAGTCCGGACCCGTTCCGAACACTGCCAAAAACTTCGTTCAGATTCCACGAAGTCATCTACTCTTGAGAAATCCATAAATTAGTTTTCACTGAAAAACTCTAACCAGGGCTGTACGAACATGGCTCTGAAGATTTTAATTACAAATAGTCATTACCCATTTCCGATTGCAATTTTAAACACGCCGTGTATAAAAAAAATTGATTCGATCAATTTATTCAAATGACTTGCTAGTGTGACAGATGAAGAACGAAAATAGGATATGTAAGTTGAAGTTCGTTCCACATTACTCAGTTAAAAATTATGCGTCAGCACTTATGTAAAACTTCAAGAAATTAGATTCTCCTCGTGATCGCTTTGCTGTCAAGAAAAAACGAACTGTGTTAAGCACACATTACTCTGGAAAGGAATTTTGCCCTACACTTGACTTGAAACATGGCCAAATTGGATGGCAATATCGTATACCGATGTAAAATAATTCAATGAAAACAGTATAGGCGACGACATTGAAATTGTTTACGAACTGCAAAAACTACACTACCTATCTCAAATCCCAAGGTCCGAAACGGACATTAGCACTGACGAAAGAAAAGTGTTGCATAAAATATGTTGATCTTTTTCAGTCTATATGTTATCGTCTAGATTTCTTGAGAACGCCCGAATGTTCTTGCATTATATGCGTTGGTTAGTTCCTTAAGCGCCGGTATGCAAACTGGCGCCAACGTTAACAGCCGTACCATTCGTACTAGTCGTGCGTTTTAAATAAAATCAGACATTTGACTCTGTGTATTACTGTACTTACCAAACGTTTTCAGTTCAAAATTCTCACACTTTCTAATCGTCAATGTCGTATGCGATATGAATATTTCATACGAATATTTGTCATAATCATGAATCTACGAGATCATAGAAGCGTGACAAAATCGGGCTAAAACTTAGGCATGTCGACAATAGAATAGTTGTTATCGCATCGCATATGCCGGCGGAATTATTCTTGTGCATTTCTCAAGAGTTGTCGTCTGTAATGATTTCGGGTGAAAAACATGGTTTCCCTAATTGATACTCGGATTGCCCAAACTGTCTAATTAACGGTTTGCTTGTTTCGCAATGATCGTACTTTCGTGCCTGCCCGGAAAAGGATTTGGTTCCTTGTTAGTGTCTTACAATCTAGACACACTTGATATTATTTCCACGAACAACCGAGCAGTATGCCGAGCTTGAGTGATAAAACACCATAATAAAGACAGTTCAACATAACGATTAGCATTATTACATGTACATGTTCCTATACTAGCTCATATTCCGGTAAATATTAAAATTGGTGTTCAAGTCTCGGAATGTTTGGAATATCTGATTGGTTCAAATTTTCAGGCGTTTATTTTACAGTATTTTGATTTGACCTGATGATTAGTTAATTTCACTTTGTCCGTCCGGTGATTTACTCAAAATAATTCTTACACTTAAAGTTTTTAAAGAACTTAAAATATAAATAACTCACTTGAACCGGGCTGCATTGTGATGGCGCACAGTCAAAAATTGAGAATAATGTTTAAGTTGTTTAATTTAATTTGGGCGTTTGTTCCAATTCAGTTGATACTCTGAAACTTCCCTCTGTGAAGTGCACTTCAGTTAACCCAGAACTTGGAACTCAAATGTGAAATTTCAGAAGAAAATGCTTCAGCTCATTAAATGTTTGTGTTACTGATGACCATTACTGCTTATTACAAAAGAGAAGAGTGTGAAAACTAAATTGAATGATGACGTTGGCGATTAGACTATTTGATTGTTTGATTGTAGCTCAGTCGTTTGTAATCTAATCCGATGGACGCGTGATAAGAATGAATGTTGAAACTACTAAATCGACACGAAGTAAAACACTGACTAGACGTACACATATTTCCGATCAAATGCCAAGTTATCCAACAAGAACAACAGTTCTTCATAAATACGCTACTGCTTGACTGACTTAATGACTGACATGACAGGGTTATCCAAAATATAAAGCACGTACAAATATCAACTAACAGTTCACGAGATTACAGACTATGTAATAATTGAATTAAATATTTTATGTAGAAATGTCGTAGCCAAGAAAACTATTCCTATTTAGTTAAAACATGTCCTAGAATGTACACTATTGAAGAAAACTTGATCGGGCTAATTTCAAAAGTCCAGCGATACATTTGGTCAAAGTCGTTTCATTACATCGCTAGAAAATTTTGAAACATTCTTACATAACATCATTCCAACTATGTAGTACTTCGTTGGTAGTTAAAAGATACCGCAGGAAGGGCACGGCAAAAGACCCCCGGTCAGAATTGGCTCATTTTTGGATATGTTGTAGCCCTTGACCTCCTGAACAATGTTTGTCCCAACACGAAAGGTCAACTCTGGTGACCTCCAGAGGTCACCAAAGTTTGACAGCCGGTCCCCTCATAACCTAAAAAATGACCCCTACAAAAGTTGTTTCACTCATTGAGTCAAGCAAAGTTTTCTTCTATCATTTTTCTCTGCGGTCAACACTCGAGATCACAGATCAATGTGAACATCACGGTCATGATTCAACAGATTGACCTGTGACCTCGAGTGTTGACCGCAGAGAAAAATGATAGAGGAAAAAGTTGCGTGTCTCAATGAATGGAACAACTTTTGTAGGGGTCATTTTTTAGGTTATGAGGGGACCGGCGGTCAAACTTTGGTGACCACTGGAGGTCACCAGAGTTGACCTTTCGTGTTGGGACCTGTACAAACATTGTTTGGGAGGTCAAGGGCTACAACATATCCAAAAATGAGCCAATTCTGACCGGGGGTCTTTTGCCGTGCCCTTCCTGTCTGGTATCCTTTCAATTTTCCTGCCGCTAGTACAGTTCAGCCATTTGTCGTTTCCAACTACCTGGTTTGGCATTTAGCCTGCGACATAGACTTTAGTAAAGTGATCTGATCTGGTTAAATTTTAGAAAATAGATCTTGCTGAAACGTTGGTCCAATTTTGTTTATATGATTCATTGGACTCTCGTACATGACACGAATTTTGGTATTCTTTGAATCCAATTATTGAGAAAAGTGAGATACTAATGAATCAACTTTTTTGGTTGAATTGTCAGATAATTTAAATAACCCAACATTTATTGTACAATTTGACCGATTTCTCTTTAGTTGAACTCAATGTTTAAAGCAATCGGTTTGACATTAACGTGACTTGTGCTGCACGATATATGACATAACGCAAAAATTGAATGAAATTATTTCATTTAATAGACTTGAACTGTTGACTTGGATGACTTAAATCAGGAAGGATCAAATTCCTCGATACTTCATCCACTCATGCATGTTATTTGGTGTGCGTGACAATAAATGTGAGACGCTAGTAATCGCGGATGGATCATCAAGATGAACTATTTATTTTTCTACAAGTTTGCGTCTCTACTAGTTGAATAGGTCAGACTTGATAAGAAAGTCTGTTTGAATCTTCAACTTTGTAGCCGTCAAATTAGTTGGTATGCGTGCTGTAGACGGCGGTTTACAATGCTTACAAATTTTCTCTTGTCTTAAATTTTGGTAGGCGGTAGGTTCTCCAACGAAAGTGGAATACATTTTTCAGACTCTCATCATAAATCTAAAAATCTTATTGATGACTTAAAATGTTCCAGGATATCGCGAATACCAATCACAAATTAGCTCAGTCGTCACAGTCGTCAGTCGTACCACCTTCCGCAATCGGGCGAAGTTTTGTATACGCTTCCTCGGATTGTTTTAATTTTACTACGACGTAGTTTGGCCTGCCGGTAAGGTAAATTCATTGTCGATCTTAATATTGTAAGAGCTAAAATGTTATTTAACTATCATAGTAAATATTCAACTATCATAGTAGATATTTAACTATTGAAAATTGTGCAATCATATTTCTCAACACACTGCTGACTGAGTCGACCGGACTTATTGTACAAATAACGATGATTTTTCTCTTTTCAGTTGGAATCCGTATAAAATTGTTCAGAAAAAATCATCTCTCATTTTATAAAACTTCATACTATTGACTAATATAGGGTAATTTATGGTAAAATCGTTATGAGCCACCCAGTACACACCAATAATTACAGAAGCACAAACAGTGTTTCAATGCAGCTAGTTAAACTGGTGTAGTAAGTTGCCAGACTTTGGTCCTTGCAAATATTCAATAAAGATAAGAAATGAACTGGGACCCTATTACTTACTATCATTATTGATTCTTAGCCGGTTTAAACAATGCATATGAGTTTGTCTTGTTCGATTCTTTAATTAAAGAGATCTAGAAGGTTCGAAAAATGAAAATTTGGCACTGTGAAGAGTGTTACACAAGTTTCAGTTCAACAGCAATGTCACCGTTGTATTGAAACATAACCTGATGAAAAAATAAAATAGAACAGTATTCGATAATACGAATAATTGTTTGAGTGCTAAATATAAGACACGTGGATTTCGTTTGCTTCATTCGTTTAGGCTGCTTTTACAATAGAATTGGCTTATGGCATTGACCCACTTTCGTGGCTACAATTATTTAATAGACTCTTTTTTAGCCAATTCATAACAATTGTTAGGTAATCTTGTGCTAGTACTAGTTGGAAATTTCGCACGGGCTACAAAAACAAGTACTACTATTTCCAAGAATGCAACCTCCACGACATTCTACATGTGGAAAGATCATATGTAATAGTTATTCGCCACCTTGTACATATATCATATCTCTCCCAAAGTTATATGTATTGTAAATTGTCTTAAATGTAATTAGCTGGATACTGGATAAGCATATTGGATATGTACCATACAACAGATACAGGTTTGTTGAAGAAGAAAAGTGAGAAATAAACAATTAGACCCTTAGGCAAATGTTTAACATTGGCTTTGACACATGAGGATAAGAAAATCATTAGTGGCAGTCTTGAAGGAGTGTTCCATGCTATCTCATCTGGTTGGTCCATATTGTGTCATCAGTTCAAATTCGACTTCACTATCCGTAAATATTTTATTAATATTTTTTATCCTATAGAGAATATTCATCTCCCATTAATTAAATATAAATCAATGCCTACAACTGCTTGTGAGTAAAACTTGACGACTTACTAATTATTGGAAGCAGTATACTGTGATATTTTATAGGATAATGTTAACTAATTTTGGGGTATTAGTTTTTGGATGGAAATTGCCCATTTCACGCATTAAAAATTATTATATACTGACAAAATAATTACTTATTGCTGTTTCTGTTGTGCGCAAAATGCTAAAGTAATTGTGGTTTCTGATGAATAGTCTAAATCAAACTTTGGTTTACTTTCAAATTAATTCTTGTCGGCTTCATTAAAAGACTATATGCTATATTTATGGAAAAAGTAAGCCAAACCGCGTTCATTCCGATTAAAATTGTCTGGACGTATACATTATGAAATTTTGGTTCGGTTTCCTATAAAATGTTCGTGAAGTCATTGATCACTTTCTCCAGGCTGAGTACCTTGAAATTTTGTGCACTTATTACTATTTCATTCACACTATTGCATATTGTCTCACGTTACCCAATAAAGTTTGACCTCCCAGCGGTCTACGTATTTCTGGCTTGTGACCTGGACCGGGCATTGACTCGTTGGTTGCATTTTTTCTGTTTATTTTATTTATATTTTGACGCAAGTAAAAATAAAAATGAGGTTCCATCAATATTTCTCACTAACATGACAAAAATTATCATTTATTTGGAACCACAAATTCGGTTGCATTATAGATTTGTGAATGACACAGCGTGACGGAATATCCTGGATAGTTTCCTGGAAATAATATTGTAACCTATTTTACGTCCAATATTTCCCGGTGTTTCCACAGAACAGAGCAAGGTTTTATCAGTTTGCAATTATCTCTAGCCAGAATAGGTCGAGATAAGGAAAGTACATATCATAAAATCCGGCGAGATATTGCAAGGCATGTGTAAATGTACTCACAAATCGATCGTGACGATGAAATCATAATAGTAATTTAATTGACGAAATGTGTTTGGTTTAAATAGTCCTATTGTCCTGTTCCACTTTCAGACTGAATTCTTGTCATTCGGATCGGAAGCACTGTGTTCGTGTGAAATAAATACCCAGCTGAAAAAATGGAAGGACGTGTTGTAAAAATTGTGTAAGTACAATATAATTATTTAATGTACATATTTATATGAACGCAGAACCTCTTTAATGCGATCTCTATGTTCGGCGATGTTTAACCAATAAATAAAACGTCCGCAAAATCGGCTAGACAAAGAGGTACATAGAATAAGAAATTCTCTCGAATACGATTTCCAAGGTGAAATTATAAATGGTAAATTAGCTCCACTAAAATGATTTCACCAATTGACATTTCTGTCACATTGTTTAACTAAATTTTGAGTACGCACACCACTTGAAGACATTGTAGCGTGGCATGGAGGTTTTACGGCAAATTAATCGCCAGGCCGTTTGTATAATATTTGCCCCATTTCACCCAAATGCCGTACTAAATTCTTCGTATTATGATAAGGTGATCATACGTTTTGAGAATTCTGAAAAGAATTTAAAGTCAAAGATAACTATTCTGATAAACGATCATAGCTCACTCATTAAAGTTGTATTATGTATTTATTAAATGATTCCTGGTTTGGTTGTTTGGTTTGGTTTAGTTCTTTTCAACATGATACTCCAAAAGATTCAAATATACAAGTATGCAAATTAATGCTCATAAATTCACATCCGCTACTTTTGTTTGAATTTACTGCAGAAAGTGTTAAAAGAGATTTACTATGCATATTTCCAGTTGTCGCCAAAACCTTAATTTAAAAGATGACACTAATAAATTATTGCGATATTTGATCAGCTTTGTTCACACTACGATTTAGAATATTCTTAAGTCATTACTATACAAGCTTTATTGATTAATATTTCAATATTTTGCTACTAGACTTTACTTCAAAGACGATCTGGTCGAGCTTAATGAAAAATATTCGTTCAACTTGGGTGAGACAGATGAACCTTCTTGGATCCTTGAACTCCACGGTTTGAATGAGGATGAGAGAGATTTTGTTAAATCAAAATATGACCGCCTTATGAGACCTAAAAATTCGGAATGGGTCACTGGTGAAACACCGTTGATTGACATACAAACTGGGAGCTTGGATCAATATCACGACGTGAGCCCATTCTTCGTGACCTTCACGACCAAACTGAATTTCATTGCGGATAACACCAACCCACCTGCGAACACTACTGATTTCCAACCAGATGAAGTTCGAACGTGGAGGTTTACCAAACAATAATGATTTCTTTAAAGTTGGCAAAGGATCAGTTAAAAATTGATATTATTTAAAGTAAAACAAAATGACCAGTTACGTGTTGTAATTAATGTGTATTTATCTGACTTTATCAATTTCGTATTTGCTTTAGTATCGGAAATTAGAGAATAAACTTGGAATTACCGAAATTGTTGAGTACGTTGGCCGCGATTAAACAAAATGGTCAATTTTCAGTGGGAAGTACACATGGTGTACAACTTTGAATTGTAAGTAGAATCTGAAAGGGCTTCTAGACGTTCCAGCTTTCTCGCTATTTTATTTTACGATTTCTCTCTATATACTTGATATGATTCTCGAAGAACCCTAAGCTATGCCGAACACTATGTAAATAATTTGTTAGAAAAAATTATTATAACAGAGTCACAAATTTTTTACACTAGTTGAATGCCTTGTTTCTTTTGCGAGTGTAACTTTTCTTGAAATAAAAAACTGAATTTGAGTTTATTGACAATGAAAAGTACACCTCTTTTATTTTTACTAGCGTCTTTGAGAATATACAAATTATGTTATATCATTGAGTACAAAAATTACAATTTACAATACAAAATCCTGGAAGAGTTTAGCGTCTTAAACTTTGAATTCTTAATTTGCTTCTAAGATTAGGTCTCAAGATATATCGTACTCGTAAATTGCATGACAGATTTGATATATGGTCCAATTACATTATCTTGGAATATCGACGTAGTTGACAAACAACAATACGTACGTACATAAAGTATACATAATTTTTAATTAATTTTCTTCATTTTGATTTAAAGTTATCAAGCCACTCGTAGAATGGTTGATGTTTCAATGATGTAGTCGGATCGGCGGGATATCTCACGTCTACGCCTGCGTCCATATCCAGTTTGACCATTACTGCAAGTCAATCCTTCACAGTTTGTTAGGCACACGTTCACGGTAGCAATGAACATCACATAATTTGATTCGGGGAATTTAAACGCCTTAAATTTTGCTGACAAGTCCCCATTGTCGATTAGAAAATTCTCAAACAGGTAGGGGTCAACCGAACACCCATTGTGGACCAAAGTCTCTGATTGTGCCAAAGTGTCCGTCACTTCCAATTTAGACACAACAATCCCATAGATGTCCTTACTGACAGAGTCTAGCGTAACCCCTACAGTTAGCGGTTGTCCAGGTTGAACAGTCAATTCTTGACCTATGACACGTCCATCTTGCCGGACTACCATTTTAAGAATCGGCTCGGGAGCTCTTCCAATTGTCTCTCCCACTTGAATCGGATTCTCATCCTCACGAAATCCGGCCGGAAGAGCTGCCAACTTTTGTCTTTTCCTTCGAATTAGTGTAGAATTTAATGAATTCTCTAATTCCGTCTGTTCAAGTCGACAACTTAAAAATGCACTGTGTTCTTTGTTCCCGGAAACTAAGGTCACAGTATTGTAGAAATGTACTTCGCCAGTTGATTTATAAATCACACGCGTTGTCCCACATCTTTGAAAATTTTCAGGAGTAAAATGAAATTCAATCCGAGTCTCACTCACCCGTTTTGGACGGCACAATTCATCCGGATAATTTTTAAATCCTTCTAAATAAGCTTCTGTTAATTTGTCGTTCGTTCCAATATTCTCAACTGCGAAGAGAATTTGGCCATTTTGACAATTGGCATGTGTGGCAAGACTTGGAGCCGGATCGGATAATCCGAGGTTTACAGCTAATCCAAAAATTGCGAGAATCGGTGTGTAAAACATTGCAAATTTTTGCAATGTTACACGTAACAGGATTTTGCACAATAATTCACAACACAACAACCTTTGTGTTATGAGATTTTATTTTATATAGTGAAAGGTCGCGAGGAAGTCTTAAAGTTTAATCGCATTCGCTACGCCTCATTATACAGACACCCCCTTTTTTACAGACTCAGATGCATCTGCATCACAGAATCTTTTTAGCCCCAGGTTATTCAAAACCTTCGCTTTTATTACAGGGAACAACTTCACATTCTCAAGAAGAATAGAACGATAATTTTTTGACATCTTCTTCACCTCAAAAATGATCTGTCTACAGGGTGGTTCATATTTATAAATTTCTATCACACCTAATGATCCAAGTAATTATTGAATTAGAACCGTTCCCTAAAATAGAAGGTCCCTTCACGCCGATATTGCTATGAAAATAGGTCCTAGACAAAAGATTATCAATGAGGAAATAGTGCGCGCACATACTATGCAGCGCATTTTCTGGTCGATGAAAGATTATGTGCATAACGCTCGACCATGGCTGTACCGGTAGACGTAGAAAGTATAATTATGAACCACCTTCTGTTAAATAAAAACGAAGTGTATGAAGACACTGTACTTTGCACCCACACACTTTATATTTATTATTCAGGATTCCAAGTATACTTCCAGCCTTGAATGGTAATGATGAGGATGACTGACAAACAAAATAAAAGACGGATAAAAGGCAAAAATTCTGTTGGAAAACTGGAATTAATGCGGATCGAATTGCTGCGGCAGTTCTCATAAAGATCTCAACTCCACGATTGTGTGCAATGGAAAATGCCCAAAGAATTAACGACAGAAATCCCCACAGACTTTTTGGCAATATTATGTCTGTCATTAATAATATTTTACAAACTTAAGAAAATCGTCATAGTCCTAGTTTTCACGCCATTACTGTTTGCTTACAGGAAAGTTATCTTTAAATTGCATTTTCCTTGGCATTAGACGTGTTACTGCTCTAAAGTATGAAAGATATACTAATCATGTAACACGAATTAATTTGGGACGAGATATTTGACATTCGAGAAGACAAGTGTTTCAGTTTTTACAGCACTCTACATTTTCACTGTAAGTTTGGGTTTTCACGACCCCGTTATTCGGGACTTGTAGAAAACAAGTTTAATCCCGGAGCTGGAGATATCCAAAAATTGTATGGGTGTCGGTACAACTAAAACCGCTACCTAAGACCGCAAGTTGCATATATGTAGACCTTAATTTGATCGATTTCCTTGATATACGTCCCAAAGTACATAATATATGTTATTACAAACTGATGTTGTCTAAAAACTTTAAACCAGTCCACAATCGGAATGTAAAATGATGTGAATTAATTCAAATTATATTTTCCCGACCCGGTTGCGCGGTTCCAGGGTGAAGGTAGATAAACGGCGCGCGTATCGGACATACTATGCAATGCTTGATCAATATCGGATTTTATTTCAATAATACCATATTTTGGTGGTTTTTATCTTTATTTTGGTCTACTATCCACCAGGAAGAGTAGACAAGGTGATTTCCTTTTCCGGGAGGTCTCACTGTTGTCTCCCGTAACAACCAAATCAAATTGC
>JAQFYE010002601.1:0-17554 GCA_034694305.1 Protaphorura glebata
TGCGTTGCCGCAAAAAGTAAAAAAACGCGCCGCGTTCAAAAAAACGTTGCCGCAAAAGCTATCTGAATCCACCTTTAAGGAGAAACTATTCTTGAAATATTCCTATACCGGGTTGTCCCAAAACCAACCTACTATTCGTCCTAATTTCCTCAATTTTAACTTTATATGAAAAGTGAGATAGCCATTTTGTTCAAATAAAAATTTTGAAATTTTAATTTCTTTTTCAAATATTTTTCGAATTTTCTTTATTAATTTCTTTTTAATTCTTTTTTCAAAATTGGTGATTTATTTTTGAATTTTTGTTTCTTTTGTAGAATTTTGAGGCCACCACCTAAGGAAAAACCTGCAAAAATTTTCTCATATTATCTTCTTTACAAAATTTAAAACAAATAATTCAAAAAATAATTTCGAAAGTTTTTTTGAACAAAACGGCTATCTCACTTTTCATACAAAGTTGGAATTGAGGAAATTAGGACGAATAGTAGGTTGGTTTTGGGACACCCGGTATATATCGATTCTCGGTCGAGTCCTTATTTTCATGACCCCAGAACGTTCCGATTGAAATTGCCTGTTTGAAGAATCGAAACTTCTAAATTCTGCGGACAGAGGACAGACTATGAGTGGAATTTCTTGAAGAATCCGAATATTATTATGCAAGATTTTGCTGAATCAGATCATCCTGTAAAGAGTCTGATGTAATTTAATTTTTGAATTTTTCAGTACGATTTCGCCGTCCTCGTGCACCAACGTTGAATATCGGATGTGAACATTGGCTTAAACTGGGCATCCTTGGTACGCTGACACAACCTTTCGCTATTCAAGTCTTTAACTTTAAATGGCCACATTTAACACACTACACAAGTTCATTCTTCTCTAAAGAATATCACAAGCCAATGTACTTGAGCTTCATGGTCATTCCGCATATTTATATTGCTGTCATTGGAATTGCAACACTATTATTCTACGGAACTGTCGCATTGGTCTACATTTACACTGTGGCCTTCATCTCAGTCGATATAAGGTAAAGTTTCATTAGTCCGTTTTAACTAAAGTTGTTTTACTGAAATAGAACCCCTCCCTAAATCAAACAGATTTATAGAGTCCCGTCACATATGATTTAGGAATAAATCCTTCAACTGATTCTTCGTATCTGACTAATTTATTGTAGAGACGGTGGAGACCTCATCAAATAATTTATTTCGCGGATATGCTATTAAAACGTCAACAATGAAACCATTTCGAATGTCAATTTTTAATCGGGATTGTCCAACAGACCTTCAACGAAAGGAAGTAATAAATGTGATTCCCTCTTGCCTTTCTCTTATGCATATTTTTAAAAGGAATGTCAATTTCTAGGCATTTCTAAGACGTTTAACATTAAATATTAAATTTCCTGGTCTGCTCGTGCCAATATTAGTTTCAAACTATTGCGTGCGAATTCACTATTTCTCACTTTAAAATTTACAAATATTTCTTGCAACGTCAATTGACAACACGAAAGACGTTTCCGGTATAAGTGGTGTTTCATGCCAACTTGAAATTCAAAATAGGGGTCCACGCTTTAGCTAGATATGCTCGGGATGAATGACAATTAATGTAATTTGATTATTTGTATACATTAGGCCAAATAAGAAGAGCGTATTCACGAAGGACACCTTAAGAGAACCTGAAACAGCGGTCCAAACCTATAGATGTCTCCAAATACTGACGATATTGGTGGATGATATGACACGTGAATACATCTTACCCTTCCTCAATTCAAGTGTGATGTCCTTCGCTGTTCTCAATGCATTTGCAGTTATCAGATATTCACACATATTGCCATTCATCGGGACAATCAGTTGTTTCGGCAATTCTACAGCTGGGAGCTTGTACCTTCTCATCTCAAATAGTACATTGGGGGCAATTCATGAAGATTCCAAGAAAACTGTTAACGCATGGAAGAAAAATATTATGAGGATTGAAGATGAACAGAGACGGCGATTATTGAAGAAATATCTTCTCTCTTGTCCTTTCCTCAGATTTCATATGGGCAACTGGGGTTTCTATCAAAAGTCTGGATGCATTAAAATAGCTGGCAAAATAGTCTTTTACACGACCAAGTTACTTATACTTACGAAAAATTATTCTAGTGATTTTACGGAGTAATTGGCGTAGAAGTTTGTTTTGCTAAGAGATATCAAAAGCCGCGTATCACTAGACCCTGGTTTTCAATACACTTACTCACTTAAAAATCCGATGTGCGTAGCTGAGTTCAGGAGCGGCATGAAAAATCTCTAATAAGCGTATTTTTGAATGGGTTATCGACTTAACCACGTCCAAACTAATTTTCTATCCAATTAGTTGATAAAAATATTAAAATTCTTCAAAGCGATCCCTGTTTCTATATTATTAAGCGATTCTCAAAATTTTGATCTGAGAAATTTTTTTATCAATAAAAATTGACATAACGCAAATCATTTCCTTTAAATATATCGCCAGTGAAAAATCGACTTTCGCCAAACCGGTCTAACACAATTTTAATAATTGTATAAAAACACAGCTAAAAGGATACTGGGTGGATGGAATTTTCAAAAATAATTATTTTGGGTGTGTGTGTCGGAAACCCTTTGATAAAACGGTCTTTTCATGCCGATATTTACTTAAAGAGATCGTCAGCACCTCTTCACGCATCGGGTTTACAGGCAGGATGGATCCATAGATCCTTCACAAGATTCTCTACAAAATGCATATCTCCGATTTTGTCCGACTCCCCCTGATTGGGCTGTAGGGGGTAGGGCAAAGTTTACGATACACCCTGTGGGGAACCTTTTCGGAAAATTAAATAGGTGCTTTAGAAAATATCGTTGTTTCCATACGCACATATAGCGTATAGTTTTGGTTTCAGATTGATCTTCTGTTTTCCTCCTGAGATCAATAAAGTGAACTAATCACATTCTCACAAAATCTATCTGACAATCTGATTTATGCAATTATTGCACAGTGAAACCTGAAACTGAATCAGCGCTGCACCATATGAAGACGACTTGTCTTAAACCTACTTCGTTTATTCTTTGCATGTACTTTAACGCATACAAAATTAATCGTCCACTCCACTTGAACTAGGTTTTCTAGTTTACATCACTTCGTTCTGAGAAGACAGACCAAATCAAAGATAAGAATCTATCCATCAATCTAAAACTACCTGTAAAATGGACTCCACTTTTTTCAAGAGGGGCTATTATGTGAAAAGTTTCACGCCATGCATTCTAGAGATGATGCATGTGGCCAAATGTATTACGGCAGGGAAACACTTGCAAAATTGTAAGAGTCAACAAAAATTTCTTTTTTTTTCGAGCTTAGAATGTTTCTACATAGAACATTCCTCACAAAGTAACAAATACAAAGAAAAGACGCTTATCAATCGGTGAACGGTGAGTGCTCCAGAGACGACTGATCTAATCTAAAGCGCGCACTGTAGTTATTTCTTAGTTATGGGAGCGCTAAACAAGATATGAGAACAAGATTTCGGATCCGCTCCAGACCCACGTAATTTCTCCAGAATGTTGGCCCTAAAACGGCATAACGGCAAACATCCCAGCAGACCTCAAATTAATAAGAGCGGGAGCGCAAACCGTACATCCTCTTCAGCTAAGATCCAGTGAGCAACCGCATTCTAAACTTGAGAGCATGCAATGCTGGAATATCAATTATTGCTTATTCGGATTGAATTACGTTTGTGAAATGGTCCGCTTCACTCAAATTGCATCAAAATGCTGTTATTTAAACATCCATCATTTACAAACAATATCATGAGATGAACTTCACATGCTTCATCATATTCTTGTTGACAATGACTGTATTCAGGTATCGTACCGGGTGGCAGAATCGGTATTCACTTTCAGCATATATTATAAATGTGTTAGTAGAGATTTGCTGTCCAGTGAGCCGTCAAATTTTAAAGAAAATCTCTCTTGTGTTTGGGCAGAAATATAGACAAATAAAACGTTCTGCTGGCGTTGGTTTTGTGAAATATCTTTATTACGGTGAATTCTCAACTGTCATACCGAATTCAAAGCCTTGTAGATGAATGGCCTAGTAAATTAATGAAAATAATTGGGAAGCTTCCAAGCTCTAGCTCTATTAGTTCCCCCTCTATCGGAAATTTCTCGAACTCATTACTGCAGTAACCACATTAAAATATGAATATGGTTACCCTTCCTATGCCAAATGGAAAGCAATCTAATCTCTACGAGAAATACACACTGATCTCTGATGTCTTCTATGATATGTATTTAAATTATAGTGTAGTGTTAAAATATTTAAGCAGCGGACAAACTACTGAGTTCAACATTTTCCAACAATATGGAATCCCACTGTAAGTCACAGACTGGCTGCGTTCCGACGAATTCCTCCACCTTACAAAAACATGGTCCATTATCTTCAACGAGGCTCAAGTGACCTTAAAATTACGGAATTCAGAGTCCGGACTATGTTTCTTGGATTCTGCGTGAGTTTGCTATTTTAAAATAATTTCAATTCTGTTGGTTAGGTGGTGGTAGGGACTACCTTTTATTTATCGTGTATATTATCAGTGCATAAAATTGAAGTAATATCTGCCTGGAATTGAGTAAAATGTTGAGATTCAAAATTGAAATCTAATAGTGAATTATGAGAGCTTCACACTTCTGATTCTGGCTAAATATCATTCACCAATTAGATACATATATAGTAAACAGCACAGGACAAGATTTGTTTCATTTTTTGAGGAATTTTGACGGCCCTCCAGTGGACATCCTCGCTGTCAACATTTTCTTCTTGGGTGAGTATCTCGCTGCTTCCTTTTTGGCAGGCTGGAATGAATATTGAAGTAAAGATAATTAGTAATTCACGTCGAATTTCACACATGTACTCAATGCAGGGTGTATACAAAGATTCCATTTACTTTCACCGGTGGCGACCTGTTGGGAACGATGCACGTACCCCCAGACACGCTCACGATGCGCGGAAATTTCGCCTCTTCGTTGTCGTCACTCTGTACGAAATAGTGAAATCAAGTTAATTAGTTCACTTCCAATTTCACATAGCAGGTACTCAATGCAGGGTGTATACAAAGATTCCATTTTACCTTCCTCGGCAGCGACACCTCGACAGCGGTGAACGTACTCTCTATCATCTCCATGATTGCGTGTTCCGCCGCTTCGTTGTCGTCACCCTGTACGAAAAGTTAATTAGTTCAGTTCCAATTTCACACATAATGCAGGGTATATACAAATAATCCATTTACCTTTATCGGCAGCGACACCTCGACAGAGGTGGACGTACTCTCTTTCAAAATCTCGATTATTGCGTATTCCTCGCCACTCTGCAAGAACTAGTGAAATAAGTTGATTAGTTGAATTAGTTCACTTCCAATTTCGCACATGTGCTCAATCCAGGGTATATACAAATAATCCATTTACCTCCATCGGCAGCAACACCTCGACAGCGGTGGGAGTACTCTCTTTCATCATCTCGATGGTTGCGTATTCTGCCGCTTCCACCTCGTCACTCTGCAAGAATTAATGCATTCAAGTTAATTAGTTCACTTCCAATTTCACACTGGTACACAAGACAGGGTGACTCAGGATCCATTTACCTTCAACGGCTCCAGCTGCCACCCATCGGCAGCGGTGGCCTTATCTCCATAGGACACGCCCACGATGTGTGGGATTCTCCCCTCTTTCTCCTCGTCACTCTGCAAGAAATAATGAAATCAAGGTAGTTAATTAGTTCACTTCCAATTGCACACAGGTACACAAGGCAGGGTGTATACTCAGGATCCATTTACCTTCACCGGTGGCGACCCATTGGCAGCGGTGGACGTACCCCCAAACACGCGTTTGGGGGTGCGTGGGATTTTCCCCTCTTCCTTCTCGTCACTCTGCAAGAAATAGTGAAATCAAGTTAATTAGTTCACTTCCGATTTCACATAGCAGGTACACAAGACAGGGTGTATACTCTACCTTCACCGGTGGCGACCCATTGGCAGCGGTGGACGTACCCCCAAACACGCGTTTGGGGGTGCGTGGGATTTTCCCCTCTTCCTTCTCGTCACTCTGCAAGAAATAGTGAAATCAAGTTAATTAGTTCACTTCCGATTTCACATAGCAGGTACACAAGACAGGGTGTATACTCTACCTTCACCGGTGGCGTCCCATTGGCAGCGGTGGACATCCTCCTTGCCATCCTCTGGTCGCGTCTGTCTTTCGCCGCTTCCTTTTCGTCACTCTGTAAGAAATATCGAAGTCAAGTTAATTAGTTCACTTCGAATATAAATATGTAAATACAAATTCAGTAAAGCATGAGAAAAGTCCTTTCTACAAAATCATGTGTTTGCCATCTTCATCATTAATGTCTTAAAATAGTTGAAATCATAGTTATGGACAACTCCACAAAAGAAACGGATTGAGAATCTGATTCTTGGTGGTCTCATAACTCTAAACGATGAGGTCGAAATTGGCATATGCTATAGGAAGGCAACAGTAGAGTTCAGAGCCACTGCGTCGACAGGATTAGGGAAATGGGTGTTTCGTTTGCTTCTCCGGTAATATCAGCAATTATAATTTGAGAATTTCCTCGTTAAATTTGTGATGGGAAACTTTAACATTGAAAATATAATTCTTCAATTCGTGGTCAATTCGCCGAATTCGAATCGAAATTTTTGATTCGGATTCGGAAAACAAAAGTGATAAAAGATCAAAGTCAAAAAGCTAAATAGAAGTAGAATTTCTTCTGGTCAGCAAGTTCTGTGCATGATTATCAAAAGTTTACTGTTCCGAAGCCAGTCAGACAAGTGAATGGTCCATAATTTGTTGCCTCTAAATAAAAATAATTTTGCATTGTGAAGTTATTCCTAAACTTCTGAAAACAATTGAATTGACTGGATTATTCTTGAACGACAAAGAAGTTTGACGGATTTCTAGGACGAGTCAGTAGTGATTTTTTTTGCTGATAATCGTTATCAAGACATAATAACGATATTGTTAGTTCAGCAGAACGTTGTGAAAGTCCCAAACGCAAACCGGTCGACAGATAGACACGTAATTAAAACAAATCAACATTTTTTAAATCCTCGTAGGTTTTTGAGGAATTTAGGGTTCTGAAATTTAATTTACCTAGTGAGAATGAAATATTAAAAATAAAAAAATATAAGAATATATAAAAATTATTTGTTAGAAATACAACACAACTCATGTAATTTTTGTAATGACATTGAAAATGACGAATACGACGATATAATTGAATTTGTGGTTAGACTGTATGAATCTGACATTTAATCATAAAATCTATAATTTTCACCACTACATTTGTGTCACCCATAATTGGTTAACCCTACTGTTACCTTGTGTATAATTATTGCTATCGATTGCTTATAATAATTTTATCGCTAACCCCACCGGGCGGCGCAACGACCTTACGAGGATGCTGTTCATGTAAATAAATAAATAAATAAGAGAAATATCAGAATCGTTAATAATTACATTGACATCTTGGAAATCTGATCCCTAATTATGATTGGTAAGAAATGGAAATGTAATTAAAGTCTCTACCTGTTGATCATTCGATCACTTACAATTCTCTTTCTATCGAAGTATTCCTTGATGAATCTGTCTAATCCCTTGCAATTTACGAGATGACTTTCCCGCTCCCAAGTCGAGTCCGCCTCACTATTCCCCTTCCACTGAACTCGGAACCGCCTCTCCATTTTCACCTGATCCATATCTAAAATCTTGTAAATGTGTTCCTGTATCAAGAATAAAATAGCTAATTAGTTAGCATTCTAAAATTATTAACAAAATCCTGCGGTTATTACATGGTAAATTCTCCCCTTAGGGCCATCTATAGAAGAAACCTCAGTGGCGGGTTGTGTTTCGTTCTTTGACGCCATCCGATATTTTTTTTTCTCTTATCGAGTCCAACTCCGAACTTCAAAAATCAGTTATATCTATAAAATATTGAATTTTGGGGAAAATTAGTTATCCGGATGTAACTTGTACAATAATTCAATTAAAATTCAATTAAGTCATGGAATGAATCAAAAGTAATAAATCAGAATCATTTATTTTTGTAAATATAGAACTTTGGAACATTCTGAGCAGTGATTACAAATTGGAACCCTACCGTAATAATTCGCAGCTGGCTAATGAGCGTGACTTAATGACCAGGGTGACCAGACCTTTTCAGGATTGGCTAGGAGTACAGGAATCTCGAATAGTGTCGTCAAAATCGGTATTTTTACAAAAGTCATTAAAAAGGGGGGCGGGATCAAAAGTGGATAATTAAGCAGATTTGAGACTCAAAAAAGAGTACCGTACTCGTACTCCTAAAAGTAGTACGGTTGGTCACCCTGCTGATTGATGACTGAGTATGAATAATACTGTATAAAATACAAAAATAATTCTAATAAGCAGTGATAATTTTGGTGACGGCTTCGGCTTCTTAGTTCGTAGACATCAATCGTGGACGACGTACAAATGATATTGTTATGCGTGTTCGGACTTTCGGACGATGTCGTGACCTTTCACCCCTTGCTCTTTCCCTCAAGCCCAAAGACAAAGCAGGTCACGACCAAAGCAAAGAAACACGAAGGATGAGTATAAGCCAGTGTGCAACTCACAAGAAATGTCTTAATTATAAATAATAATCATTTAATTACCTCAAGATCGTAATCTTTAACTGTCTGCAACGCAAAAAGACTAAATTCAAAAGTTCCGAATTCAAGACGCGCTCAAAAAAGGTAAACAGTTTTTACCACCTTTTTTCTACCGACACATCTCACAGAACCCCAGACAGCAATATTTTTTATTTCCAATTTCTTCAAATCTCAGTCTCATTTGTCTCTGTTCTGATTTTAAATACGTTCTAATTGACTTTGACTTTTATTTATAAGCAGTTAATTTCCACTAATCCAAATAAAGTGTAAACGCATGAGTAATCAGTAGTTGAACTCATGACGAAAATTGATAGATGAATCTTGTCATCACGAATAATGTTTTGAAATGGCCGACGATTGCATTCCGTCCAAATAGATCATTAAATGTAGTTTCAGTTTCTGATATGTATAGCACAGCATCGAGTATAAATGCTATTGCCAAGCAGTCTATTCTAAATATTGTGTTTTTATTAACAAAATTGAGGATAAAATGCCCTCGAATTCATCTTTACGGCACTCATTAATTTTGAAGGCATATTTCAATTACAATTATATAAATTATCGGCCAAAATGACATATGATTCTGAGTACAATAATATTGACAAAATAGTAAAATTGGATTCAAAAGAATTTAGCGAATCTACGATTTCATTACAAAAAAATTCCTGTAATTTGGATTGGGTTAGAGTAATTGTATACAACTGAATTTTTTTGAAATGAGTTTGTCTTTTTGACTAATTAATTTTGTCCAAATTCGAAAGTTTCAAATTTTAACTAAGAAGCGTTGATTTTGATATTATGAGCATAAAGGTGAATAAAACCATTGATTGTAAATTGCCGGATTCACGCGCCTTCGTTTGCATTTGCGTCGCTTCCATTCTCTGAGTGAGTCAGGAATCAGACCAGGTCATTCACCCCGTCGAATTTGACATCTAATACACGGTAGATATATAGGTGTGGTTAATTATACGATAATTTAACCGTATCCCAGTGGCGCAGTGGTAAGCGCGTTGGCCTTATAAACCAAAGGTCGAGGGTTCGACCCCCTCCTGGGATACAAATTTTGTGCTTATTGCTGAAATTAAAAAGTACATTTCGATCCACTTGGGATTAGCTGTGTTTCAATATTATGAAATTTTTATTTCGAATTTAATTAAAGGGACAAATTTGTCATGAATGGTCACTAGTCACCTCAATCGTTTATGCAATTTGTCAGTAGTGAACAGAAATTGATCAGTATGGAACAAAACGTACAAATGTCAAACTTTTACCCCATCGAGGATCTCGACACTATTACAGACCCGAGTTCGATTGGAAACCGGACTTCATTACAAGATTTTCGGTGATCTGATTCTATGAATATAATCTAATAATGTTATAACTATAATAATCAATTGAACAAGAATAATTTAGACATGAAACAAAATGCGATAATAGGCCTCGTGCAGGCTAAAAGGTCAGCACAAAAACCTCCTGATCCTGGCCTCTTCGTCAGAATCCTCGGAGGATGTGGAGTCCTCTTCATTCATTGGAGAATCCCACTTAGCGTAATTCTGCTTTCTCAACATTTCAGATCTTGCAATTTTTTCGGCAATTCTCTTCTTGGAAAGTGCTAATTTCTCTGCATGCTGCGAATGAAAAGAAATGGAGTCAAGTTTGTTTACTTCGAATTTCACGTGTTCAATGGAAGTTATATACTCGGCATTACTTCTTACTTCCAAGTGTCCAGTGACAGTTTTTATTAAAATATGTAAACGGCACGATTAGATAATCAGTACAATTTAAAAGTAAAGTACATTATATCAAAGTAATCAGTCAAGATTTGAATGAGAAAGTCCTCCGTACGAAATAATAGGCTAATTTTCAAAAAACCAGTCTGACGATTAGTAGAATTATTGGGCAAAACGAAATGGCATAACAAGTTGGCCAATGACGATTTTATTTTCGAATTATTCAAAAACGTGAATTGATGTAAGGTCAAAGTCAAAAATCTAGATAAAAGTAATTTCTCGTTAGTCAGAAACAACTACCACGTGATAGGGAAAACTGGAGAGTGAGTTGAAAACGAGGGAAGTTAGGTTTGGATGGGTGACGCGTATATTTTGCCCGATCTTCCGTGGTGGAAAGGTGACACTTGAGTTAACCTCGACCTCACTCCACTCAGGAGTGTCACAGAAATTATTGACTCCCATATTTGAAATCTGTGAAACATTTGTGGTCTATTCAGCTAAAATTTGGTTAATTAAAAAAATTATTGACGGAGTATTTGAAGTGAAGAATGAAAAAGGTCAAAAACCCGTCTAGTCGTACGACTCGCAGAATCTTCCACCGACTTCTGTTTATGTACATGAGAACGGGAAACAACCGTCGCGCTTCTACCATCCTCGTTTTCCCTATTGTCTTAACAGTGTGTAACTAAGACCACACCACTTTTGTTATCGACCAACCTGTTACCATTTACCAATTAGAGTAACTTCTCGCTTGGGGTTCATAACTTAATTAGTCTAATAAGTCTAATATTCAATAAGATCGAGCTCCATTTTTGAAGTCATAAAACTTTTGTTTCAAATTACCTTAGCCAGAAACTTCTTGACTGCTTCCTCGCAATCTAAGAGTAAATTGGATTCTGGCTCCCACGTCCGCTTCTTGTACCCTTTCCAGACCACTCGCAATTCTCGGGATCCATCTGCACACGAACGAACAGCTGAAAACTTTGAAATAGCATACCGCTGGGCAGGCTCAGCTTCACTCTTGAATTGTAACGAATAGAACAAGTCGTGCATTATTGATTAGTTAATTAATCGAGACAATTGGGTGAACACATTATTTGACATTCGCTGCATTGTCAAACATCGCAGCTTATTTTCCATGACAGTGGGTTATTTTCATGTTTTGACGGAACACAAAATCTTGACGAAAACAAATATTCTGAATTTTTTCAAAATCTTCTGTAATGCATCTAATGGGCATCTCTCAACATTGACGCGAAATAAAGAAGGACGGAAAGAGCATGCATTTTTACACACGACTTAAGAATTTTCATAAGTAGGACCTCAGGATTTTTTTAATCAATTTTCGAAGATAGGCCAAAAAAAAAGTACTTCATTTGTGCATACGACTTTTAACTTTTTTCATGTCCGGGGGTCCCAATTGGTGTGAAAAAGTGTATGGCGGGTATAGGTCGGAGCTTCATTCGAAAACGTTTCCGTTGAATGGAAAACGTTGAATGAAAAAATTTGTCTCATTTTGTGTGTACAGGGTCCGAAAAGACGCACAATTGTTTATTCATTTTTTGGCGTGGTTAAAAAGATTTATTTCACAGTCAAGCTAAAATTTCTACAGTATTTAATTTCAATTTATTAGTTTAAGTTGATCATAATTTATTCTGTTAACCATTTTTAAAATTTGCGTTCGTCCAAAATCCATGCAAAATTGTAATTAGAATCAATTGCGTTCGTATAAAGCTGCCAAAATAAATGCCGAAAAAATCTTAGCTCTACCGCAACATAAACTTTTGCAACCACGCCAAAAAATGAACCAATAATTGTGCGTCCTTTCGGAAACACGCTGTATGATTCTGAAACAAAAATTATACTTTTTTTATAATCATTTCGAATTAAAATGTTTCAATCATATGGTACTATTTAATTTTCAAACACCGTGCACGTTTTCAATACTGAATTTGAATGAAAACACTGCTCTCCGCACATAAATCGTATTATTCATGCGGTATTTGCTTTGAAATTACCAGATAAGTAATGACAATGTCACCACCTATACAAGGCAACCACCTGGCCTAGACGACCAGGTAAATCCCTTTAATGACGTCCACCTCTATATTACGACCACATTTATTTTCACTGTAAATTTTATTTTGTCAATTTACCTTTTTGTAATTCAAATGAGCTTCTTTGGGTTCAAATGAGTCTCGATCCGATGTTGTCATTGTTGTCCCAGTTCCAAAGATTCGAGAATTCTTGGCTAACAATCTTGCAGATCTTCGACGTACAAGCTGTCCATTTGTATTGTCCATAGCTCAGGATTATTATATTCAGTGAAAACTATTTGAATCGGCACAAAAAGAACGATTGACGATGACGAGTCACAAATAATATCTGAAAGGACATTATGTAATACATTACTACAATCAGATTTCCCTAACAGTCAACAGTGTGGTAATCAAATTAATTCTGGATTGTGTTCTACTTACCTATGACTGATTTCCCAGATTCCACAGCTATTAACGAATCAAAAATTTAAAATCGATGACGATTTAGAGAAGTGGATTGTTTTTGAAGTTTAAGTCGGTTAATTACATTCACATTAGCAAAATTGTCCGTCACTCGTCCAAGCTGGTGCCACGAATAGAATAGTACTTCCAGTCTCCAGAAGGGTGTCGATTTTGGGAGGGATTCAATTTTGAGATGTTCCAAAAAGCCGGGTGAATATTTCACAATGTGCTTGATTTGACGAGGGAAAGGTGAGCGCCGCAGAGCACAAGGATAAATCTCCATGCCCCTGTATAGCAGTGTCGTAGGAACTCCGAGCTCTCAACGAGGGGATTAGCCCCACCCCTTTCCAAATGGCCGGAATTTTCCGTATATCGAACCCCAAGGGTGACCCATAACAACTTTTGTAATGAAAACGTTTGGACTATCGCTACTTTTGACCTCACGAGGTCAGCAGATATGGATACTGGATATGGTCACCGCGGACGACCTAGGTCTGGTGAGGTGTCATTTGAACCAGACCCGAGTTCGATTGGAAGCCGGACTTCATTAGAAGATTTTCGTTGACCTGATTCTGTTTTATAATGTTATAACTATAATAATCAAATTCAATTTTGTAGTTACTGTTGAATTCTAACAAATGAGCCACGAATTGGGAACTCTGATCTGGAGATAATTAACATGAAAAACTACTAACCATACTCTCTATAAATGTGTCTATAATGAATGTTTCGGTGGCATAGTCTAATTTTCGTTTATGAAAAAGAAGAGATAAAAACGCCGATTCCATCCATAGTAATATTGTCATTTTATTATAGCAATATTCTTATCTACAAAATGAATATTTTTACTGGCAAGTATTATCTATACTTCGAAGCTCAACCAACATGGAAAAAAACTCAACTAATTTCAACAAATCTTAAACGATTACCAAGATCTACATGCATCTTGTGTACGTGTACTATTTTTCTAACTCCATAACTGGATATTTTATATATAGACAATCAAAACAGTAAAAGTTAATGCAAGCAAGTATGTAATTAATTTCCTTTGACACGAATGTTTTCAGCAACTATTTACAGGCCAGATTTTTCTCGAGCTCCCAAGCAGCTATTCTGCTTCCTCAATTTTATGTTAACACCCTGTTTCGTTCGTGTAGCTCCAGTTGTATTTTCTTATTCGAAAAAGAAAACAGAAAATTAGAATAACTAAATGATTTTATTTGTTTTCGTACTTTCATTGTTTGGTTACCTCGTCCTGTCATTATGGTTTCTCCACTTCATCAAGAGGGGTCACGTCCTTCGGCTTGGTCGGCTCTATAGTCGTAACGTCATCGTCACTGTCATCATCTGTTAACTCTTCATCCCTAGGCGACTCCAGCTTCGACCGCTTTATCTGCTTTTTAAACATGGCAGATGTCGAAATTTTGCCGGTAATTCTTTTGCCGGTCTTCTTGGGAAGTGTTGATTTTGCAGCGTGCTGAATAAAAAGAAATGGAGTCAAGCTTGTTTATTTACTTTGAATTTCACGCGCTCAATGAAAGTGATATACCATAAAATCCCGATTAGTACGCGGCCCCCTAATAGAACGCGGGTCTCAAATAAACCGCGGGTATTTTTCCGACTTTCTCCATATAACCTAATGATGTAAGTGGCGAAAGTCTTCGAGCTCTGACCTTGCATGAATTAATAGAGCACTCGCGTTCTAATCGGGATTTTACGGTACTCAGCATTACTTCCTAGTGTCCAATGACAGTTTTTATTAAAGTATGTACACGGCAATATTTGATAATCGGTACCATTTGAAAGTAAAGTACATTATATCAAAGTAATCAGTCATGATTTGAATGACATAGTCGTCCGTACGAAATAATTTCAGTTAATTTTCCAAAACACAGTTTGACGATTAGTAGAATTGGCAAAACGAAACGACATAAAAATTTTAAAACAAGTTGGCTAATGACGATTTTATTTTCGAATTATTAAAAATGTGAATTGATGTAAGGTCAAAATTAAAAATCTAGATGAAAGCAAAATTATTTTTCGTCAGTCAGAACCGCCTACCACGTGATTGTATTAACAGTGCGACACTGAGACCAAACCCCTTTTATCGACCAACGTGTTACCAATCAGAGTAACTTCTTGCTTGGGGTTCATATTTAATTAGTAGAATAGAGTCTCAAAAAAATCGAGCTCCATTTTTAAAATCATAAAACTTTTATTTCAAATTACCTTAGCCAGAAAATCGGTGACCATGTCCTCACAGTCCATGAGTAAATTGGCTTCAGGCTCCCATGTAGCCTTCTTGTAGCCTTTCCAGAGTACTCGCAACTCTCTAGAACCGTTCGCACACGACCGAATGCCCGTGAGCTTGGAAATAGTGTACCGCTGGTCTTCGTCGTCCTCACTGTTATCATTATCGCTATCATTCTCGGCGGCCGATTTGGACAATTGAGTCTGACGGCTACATCCGGCTTCTTCATTTCTTGAAGAAGGTCCAGCTTCACTCTTGAAATGTAAGGAATAGAACAAGTCGTGCATTGATTAGTTAATTAATCGAGACAGTTAGTAGGTAAACACATTATTTGACTTTCGCTGCATTTTAAAACATCGCAGCGTATTTTCCCAGGTTATTTTCATGTTTTGGCGGAACACAAAATCTTGACAAGAAAAATGATTTTTGAAAATTTCAAAATCTTCTGTAATGCATCCAATGGGCATCTCTCAACATTGACACGAAATAAAAAAGACCGGAAAGAGCAAGCATTTTTACACACGATTTAAGAATTTTCAAAGGGCCTCAGGATTTTTTTAATCAATTTTCGAAGATAGACTAGTTTAGAAGACATCGCAGCGTATTTTCCCTTTTCATGTTTTCCATTCGACCTAGAGAAGGCACATCTAGTCTCCCACCCGAGATGGATCACTAACTTCCTTACGTTGTATATCACGTCACATAGTTCGTGCCATGATAATCGTGGTCAACAAAATTAAGCATGTTATGTTATAACGGACTTTCGAATTGAAACATATTTGTTCTACGTCATAAACTTTTTCCTTTTGATTATGCAGAATTTCTTATTAAGTTGTCAGCTAGATTTGCGTTGGTGGTCCAAAATTAATTTTAAATCAATTAGCCAATGTCAATGTCGGTGATTCTGGGATGCCAAGCCAGTCGGGCAAAATAGTACCATTGTTATCTTATTGTCGTCTGTCGCTTGTATATGAAAATCAATTTACGTAGGTACATTATAAATATCTCACAAACTTCTGAAAATAGTTGGCTCCATTATTATTGAAAAACAGTAAAGTGGGGCAGAATCCTTAGGACACGTCACCCATAAGTTATGGATCCTCACAGCCTTACCAGAAACTATTTGGCTGATATTAGTTTGACAGAATTTAATGAAAGTATACCGAATTCTACTTTAATTCCGGTTGGTTTCTGTCAGAATCGAATGTATTTGTATAGTGAAAACGGAATATGAAAAGTTCAAATGTCGAGAGAAATCAGCCTCGTTAATAATTAGGGTAGGATGGGCTAATACGTCCCACCTTCGAGCGAGTGTGCTAATTAGCCCCACCCCTTAACTACATGAGCATGTGACTCCCAAAGCACGCCCACAAATGGGAGTGGTCTAAATAGCACACCTTCCCGACAAAGGGAAACGTTAACACAAAAGAAGAACTGTCCTAATTAGCCCCTATATCTTGGTATATTATTCTCCCTGGGTGCTAATACGCCCCACCCCCTTAACTTCACAAGCATGGAAACCTCATAGCACGCCCTCAAATGGCGGATGGGCTAATTAGCACACTCTACCCTACAATTACTCGAATCGAATTATAATTAAGAAATACAATTGTGATTAAAGCTTCCGCCAGTTAATTGTCAGATTACTTACATTCTTTTTCCTCTCAAAGAATTCATTCATCAAATCCTTGCAGTTATCCAAATTGTCCTCTGGCTCCCATGTGGAGTTCTTGGGCCCCCACCCCTTCCACAGCACTTCGAATTCCATACGTCCATTCTTTGATGGGCGTTCGTCTAAAATCTTGGACACCTGGATCATGAATAAAATGGCTCATTATTTCGAATTCTAATATTACGAACAATATATTTTACCTCGTAAGATTTCATTTTGTTGGCCACCACCGCAGTTTTCCGACGCTGTCCTTCCACCTGGGGGACTTCCCCCGTCGACTTCATCTCCTGCTTGGCATTTTGCATAACTTCATTTTGTGATTGCTCCTCATCGGAATCGGAATCGTCAGTTAGATTGCCATTCGTGCCATTAATGAGGGGTTTCACCTCCATCTTAACCTTAATGTCCTTAACATGGTCTTCATCTTCTTTTTCAAGTCCAAACCCCAAAGTACTTCGAACCGCGCCTAATTATTTTTAAATTAGGAAATTGGGAAAGCAGCTATGTGATATACCATTTAATAAATTAAATAAAAAAATTGAAGGGACTAATCAAAAAAAAAAGGAAGTAAGATAAAAGTACACAATACTAAATCAAATTTATCTCTTTTTACGAACTTAAAATGCCAGAGTGCTAGATTATTATTCCCTTAGATTAACGAATTAGCTCCTAAATATAGATATGACAAAAATGTTTGTTTTGAGAAAACAATTGCAATTATGTGGT